>JAQZBX010064648.1:0-16446 GCA_029593785.1 Cabassous unicinctus | reverse complement strand
AAAGGGTTATGGGATTTTTCCTTCTGGAGTAATGAAAACATTCTAAAATTGACTGAGGCAATGAAAGCACATCTCTGTGGTCAAAATGAGAACCACTGAATGTACACATTGAATGGATTTTACAAGTAAGCATGAGACTGTTTAACAGTGAATCCTGTGGAACTCTGCTTAACAGAACAAATATGAGAATGCTCTCTAATGAACTATGACAGATATGTAATACTAATACAGAGTTTTAATAATAGAGTGGGTTGGGTGAAAATACTCCAAATGTAAGTTATGGTCTATAGTTATTAGTAACATATTGATGCTTTTTCATAATTTTGTAACAAATAAGTCACAGCAATGAAAGATGTTGGTGGTAAGATGATTGATGGGAGCCATATAAAGTTATGCATGTTTGTTTTGTAAGATCACAACGTTTACTATACACTTAACTGTTTTTGTATGTTCATGTATGAATGGTATTCCTCAATACATTTTTAAATGAAAAAAATTCAATAAAGCTAAAAATGTTCATCACATTTAAAGTGATCTAATCTGAAAGGAAGTGTCTCCCAAAACTCAAACAGAAAGCAAGCATACCATTTCTTAAGGCTGAGTATATTAATACAAAATCAATGCTTAAATATATAATCACTATACCATGACAAAAAAATGAATGCTTACATGAAGACACTATAAAGCAACTATAAATAAAAAGATTAGTCAGGGAGTTGGTGTTTGGAGGAATGGGACATCAATGAGTTTCCAAATTTTGCATCATGCTTCAAGAAAGCATGTGGAGAAACTACACTTTGGATATTAATATCTGAAGCAGTTTGATATTATCTATGAATTCCATAAACAGATATTGATTGCTTGCATACTGGTTTGTTCCTCTGGGCGTAATACCCTATGGCTGTAGTAAATTCAAAGGTTTTATGTTTACTGAGTTAAATCATTTTATGGTCTTTGATTTGAACACATCAGCAGGGCATGACTCAGCATTGATTTCCCACCCCCTTGGGCTATATAAATGTACACTCAGAGAAAAAGACACACAGAGAAAAAGATACAGAAAGGAGAGAACTTGATCATTTTGGTCCTGCCATGTGACAAAAAGGAGAAGGCTCAAACAGCAAAAGACCCAGGAAGAAAGACAAGCCCTATGCCAGCCTACAGCTGAGATCATAAAAAACTGGTCTCAAGGACTATAAGTGGAAGAGGGAAGGATAAACCAGGCAAAGGTTGCCCTACATACTTCTTCAACACATGATGACAGACTTTGGTGAGGAGGTAACCTGGAGTTGGACTTTTTAGTGCCTTGTAACTGTAAGCTAATAACCAAAAATATACCCTTTATAAAAGCCAAGAGATTTCTGGTATTTTGCATGAACACCCCTTTGACTGACTAATACAATATCATCTTCACAATGTTATTTACATATATATGGCATAAAATATATGCAAGACTTGTCTGCTGATAAAATTTATTTGCAATACATATAACCATATATATTGATAATGAATTTGAAACAGTACAGATATAAGGTGTAGATATAGAAAGCTAATGTGTCTCTATGGCTTTTTACTTATCAAAGTGTATACATCAGAAAGCAAGGATGTATGTGTCAATATTAAGGTTATTTTACATCATGACAGACAAAAGAATGTTAAATTTATATTCACCTATTATCATAGCTTCCAGATGAATAATCCCTAACATTATATATCACAGGATAATAATCATGAGGGAGTCATCAGGAAAGGTATAAAAGTTCTGAACAGTACAGTTGACTATCTCCTAATGGTATAGAATGTGCATTCAAGTGTATGTTGAGTAGCTTGAAATCAAAAGGCTTATGCTGTCAAACTAATGTTCAATTAAATTGGAAATCAATGACAGAAAATTACATAGCACCCCTAAGAAGCATGTTGAGGCTTTCTACTTTCCTAATATGATAAAAATGACCCACTTATACAATGATTGTGAACACTGTACAACAGTTATTGTAGCATTTTCTAATAAGCACTCTGTACCAGATATTAGTCTAAATGGTTTACACATTCCATTTAGTTCTACTCTCAAGTGGCAATGAAGGTGGGCACCATCATTAATGTATTAACAGGTGGGTGTAAAAGAATCATCAGGGGTAAAGCTATGATGATCATACAGCTAAGAGGACACTGTGCTGGGATTTGGCACCAGACTCTTCTACACTTTGGACAATTTCAGAGATTATTTTCTCATTTATCAATTAGCAATACCATGAGTTTCGTCTGACTATTGAGCATCACATGAATCCTTAGAGGAAAACCCTGAGGATGAGCAGGAAATCTTAGTGTCCAAGAACTGGGCTGAGGCCAGGCCCTGCATCTCTTATTGTGCTCCTTGATCTCAAGGATCCACAGACATTTCACCTTAAAAGCCCTCAGAATATTAGGAGAACTGTGATTTTCTTTCTAAGAGATTATCCATTTAATCATCACCAATTCTTTCCATAAATTCAAATACACAAGTATATCTTAATATATAAAAGTTCTATTGATAGACAGATTTTACTTGGGTCCTGTTCCCTAAACATCTAGAACTAATTCTTTGTGGAAATTACCTGTGGGCACTTGCTACTATTGGTGCCAAAGGTTGTGCTCCCAGGAGTTTACTTTGCTGCCATTGTAGACAACCATTTAGAAATAAACAACATGGAATCTCTTGTTATGATGGAAAGACTCCATTCAGGTTCTTATTCATCTCTACTGAATATGCCCATTCATCACTGCTTGCAAGTGCAACATCATTGTAACCCTCCCAGAAATCCTGACTTGTACATCTAGTGTAAGAACAAACAATATTAACTTCTGGGGCTGTTTGGTTAATAACTCTTTTTTCTTGTGTTTTCCTTTCCTGCAAGAATCACCCCATTTCTTTCCTCAACCATTCACTTTATTGTTAGAGGGAAATTTTCACTGGGGATAATATTAAAAAATATATATATATATGGAACAGTGGGTTAGAGTACATAGGATACTGGGGTGAGAGATAGGAGAGTGACCAGGTGGACATGGGATTTGTGGGTATGAGGTTGAAAGTGCAGGGTTGGGAATGCTCTTATGGCAATATGACAAGGGAGTGTCACTGTCTTAGGGTGTTGGTTGGGTGGCCATTCAGGATGGGGCACATCTAGAGTAGGCTTCTGGGGAGTGTGTGAGTGTTCATCCTGTCATAATATGTCAGTGGGTGGAGACCCACACAGTGAGTGGAAAGGAGATGGACCCCCATCTTTGGGAGGATGGATTCACCAAGAAACAGTCAGGTGGGCATCTCTTATGAGCAAGGGTGGATCCTAATAGGGAAGGACAATCAGCATGTTAAGATCTCTTGTTGCATTTAACTATGAATCTTGTCATCCAATGAGTCAAGCAAGGGGGTGTCATGTGCCCCAGAAGGATGGGGCGGGAGGAAGAGAATGCATCAAACAGGGGTAATTAGTGGTCCAGAGAAATGTTTTTCATTACCTTATGGTGATGGACATAGGACATGGTAAATATCATCAAAAATTATTAAGTTGTACTGTCTAAAATGTAAACTATACTGTAAACCGTTGACAATGTTTAGTAGCTAGGTTTCACTATCTGTATAACACTTATAACAATGCTACCATCCACATAAAAAAGGGTGGGGAAAGGGGGAGGAGGTAGGATATATTAGAATCTCTAGTATTCTGTGTGTGACTTCACTGTGACCTAAAACTTCTTTGAAAATTAAATGAAAATTTGGGAGACACTGGAGAGTGAGTGGGGGAAGGTGCCATGGTACAGACTGGACACCCAGTAATGCAGTGATAAAAGGTAAAATGTGTTAAAAATTTTATTTATTTTTTGTTTTTTCCAATTTTTTGAATATCCCAATCCTTTAATTCATTTTTTTTAGTGTTTTTTTTAAGTGTCCATGTACTTTATCTCTTACATTTAAACTTACCATTATTATTTCATTTTCCTGTTAATTGTCCTTGACTATTTTATGGGCTTCATCTTTAAGGAAGGTTTGGATCATAGAAGGGTTACAACAGGGGTAGGACAGGATCGTTGGTGGGGGTGTCAGGGATGGGGGTTTCATTGGGGGAAGTACACCTGAATACACATAAAAGAAATATAAAATTGTTCAAATGATCAAGGGGTGGGGAATGGTCACAGTAGGTGGAGAATCACTCAAAAAATGAGATAATACTGAATTCCCATCCTGGAGAGCTCTGCAGAATTCTTCAAGGGAGCAGCAACAGTCCCCAAGTGGAGGGGCAGCATCTGGCAAAGGATGGTCCACTAATGGGTTCTTGTTATTGATGACTAGCCTAAAAAATCTTGGCTCTTGTAATTGAAATTTAGCCTATTGTTATAGGGTGCCAAAGGGTTACCACCTGAGAGCCTCCTTGTTGCTTAAATTTGGCCTCTCTCTAAGCCAAACTCAGCATATGAATGCATTACCTTCCCCCCAGCATGGGACATGACTGTCTGCAATGAGCCTCCCTGGCAACTAGGGATTACTACCAAGTGCCAGCTGGCAATATGACTGGAAAAAGACCTTGAATAAAAGGGGGAAAAGGTAAAGACAAAGAGTTCATATGGCTAAGAGACTTCAAAGAGAGTTGGGAGGTCATCCCAGAGGTAACGCTTACGCACACCTCAGTAGGATCTCCTAGAACCCCAAAGTGAGGTTTGGGGCTCCTAAGGGCTCTGGAGACACCCAGGTCCTACATAAGGGGGCATAACTCCAGAGATGGATGCCTTATCAGTGGGCTTTATTTTGAAATCTGTGCTCCTCAGAGTGACAGAGTTGGACTCAAATAAGTCCTCCCTGCACATGGTCCATCAGTCCCTTCTATTCAAACCTATATGTGGTGCTGGGGTTTGTAGGTGTACTTACAGAGACTGGAACCTCTGGCCTGCTCATGTGCCAGCTGTGCCTGGAATATCGGTAGAGGTGCAACTCCTACTCTACAGCTCAATTGACTTACCCAAGACACCTGGTGAGAAGATGATGATGGACAACAGCCATCCCAGGGAATGGAGAGAGCCTGCAGCTGCAGGAAGGATAATCCCATCCATCTTATCCATGGGATATAAGCCCCTTCTCACTTGGAGGTGGAGTGGACATCACCATCCCAGACTCCTCAGGATTGGGGGAAGAGCTATGGACTAGAGTGGCCTTGCTGCTATTCTGTTGTAGACATTTTGTGATTCAAGCAATGGAAGAAATTACAATTTTGATGTGGAGCCAGTGGCCACTGGATGTTTTCAGGGCAGGGAGAGGGAAAATTAGTTGTAATACAGGGGCTTTTTCGGGACTTGGGAATTATCCTGAGTGACATTACAACGACAGATATAAGCCATTTTACATCAGCATAAATCATGCAGAACTGTGTGGGAGAGAGTGTGGTCTACAATGTGAACTATGGTCTATGCTTAGTGGCAAAGCCCCAGGATGTGTAAATCCATTGAAAGTGATGAGCCACACTAATAAAATATGTTAATGTGGGATGTTGTGGGAGGTGTGGGAGGTGGGGAACATGGGAATCCCTGTAATTAATGTGTAACATTTATGTAATCTAAGCATCTTTTAAAATATTAAAAAATATATATATATATGGAAGTTATTGAAATAATTTAACAAACCACCTCTTTTTTATTCAAAACAGTAAAAAAAAACTTCAGTTCAAACAGTTTTAACAGAATTGGTAGATATTCATGGAAGCAAAGAGTGAGCTGAGTGCATCAACCAATGGAGCAGGGCCAATTGCAGTTTTGCACACTGACCAGAGCCTAAAAATGCTGAATGCTAATTTATATGTATACTTAAGCATATCTAATTCAGGTGGGATATTTATGGCCTGAAAATATAAATAATGATATATGTATGATATTGCTAATTAATTAATAATTTCAGTAATGATTGGCCTAATATTTTCTCTTTACCAAGCACTCTGCTATATTCAGATGGTACATAGAGAATAAAGGAATCCTTGTCATAAAAATAAACTGTGCACATGAACCCCTAAACTTCAAATGTAATTGTAAGACTTTCTCTTAACATAACATGAAAACCATTTAATCATTCAGTTCACAATTGATTTCCACAGCTTTTAAACAAATGTCTGCATTTAATTCACTCTAAAATATCTTAAAAGACAGATGTAATTATACATAAATTAAAGATTGCACAGATGTCTCAATTAGTATATAAAAAATTAAATATTCATGGCTAAACTATATCTTGATATTATCTATGAATTCCAAGTCTTTGCATAAAAGACAAAAAAATCACTTGTTTTTACAAATTGATGGGCACACCTGTGCTATGATCTAGTTTTCTCAGGAGAATTTTGATGGTTATCCTCCTGCAAACTGTATTCTGTTAAAGAATAGTATCCATTTTATAATCTCTATTTCTCTGTACAGAACATTTTATATTAAGTAATACTTCTTTTAACAGAAAATCATATTAGCAAATGCTCTGTGCTCACATTTCCTTACTTCACTGTTCACTTTTAAAAAATTATACTAATTTGAATTTAAGATGGAAAAAATGTAAGTGTGAAGGAATCATGTGTTTAACCCCTTTTTTAATGTTTGGTACCCATTGATTTACACTTCTTCAGGATAGCTACTATTATGAGAATCTCTGAATTTTTTTACAAATATAATTCTTGATATGTTTAGGCTTCATTATATTATTTTGCAATTTTAAAATTTTACCTCTATATGCCTTATTTGTTTTTAATAATTTTTGCTATTGGATTTTTTAAACAAATTTTACCCTCTTCATTTCTTTGTTGGTTTTAATCCTTTGTTTTGTGATATTGGTTTTTGCTTTAGAATACATTGCATACATGTTTAACTCATATAAGTCTTCCTTCATTTGATTTTATACCACTTCACACTTAGTATAATATTACAATAATATACTTCCAGATATTCCCTCATGGCATTTGAGTTATTTTTGTCATACACTTGACATATAGATATGGTATAAATCACTCAAAATATTGTTACTATTTTTGCTATTACATAAATTATCTCTTACAGAACTTTTAATAATAGAAGAGATTATGTATTTATATATTTAATTATTACTTTGTGTAGATCCATATTTTCAAACCATATAATTTATCCTTCTTCTTAAAAGACCTCCTTTTAAATTCTTGCACTGTGAGGCTTCTGGTAATGAATTTGTTTATTTGTGAATGTTTATAAAAGTCAATGTTATCATTGTTTTTGAAAGTTATTTTTATTGAATATGCAATTCTATGTTTACATTTTTTTCTTTGCACAATATGAAGATATAACTCCACTCTTTCTCTTTTACATTGTGTTATCCCACAGTTTGAAATGATATGTTTATTTAAGTTGAAATTCATAAAACAAAATTGTTCTTTGGGCACAAATTAAATGGTATGCCACTTATTTTGCAAATTTGAATTATGCATATTTTCAAATTGCAGCGAGTTTGAGTAAAAATAGGAATTTAATACTTCAGATCAATAAATAATTTCATTGTTACTTCAGGAAATTAAAATCTTCCAATATATCCAGGCAGATACTTGTTAATCTCAGCAAAAGCCTGCTTATGAAGATAAGACTTAGCTCATTAGGACTTGTCTATGACACTTATAGCACATGAACTTCTCAATCTCACTGTGTCTCCCATTAAGCTATTATGTGTGAATTTTTCCCAATCACAAACAGTTCACAACATTTAAAATCCTGTCTTAAGTAGTTTCACCACAGAACCCAAAACTTTATAAATATCCTTTTTAAATTTCTCCTTCTGAGAATTTTTAATATGATATGCCCCTTTGATTCAGAAACTCTAATAAAAATATTTGATCAAAATTTTTTGCATGGTGCTCTCTATGCAATAAAGTTACCTATCTGTTTAAGGTGTAGAAAATGATAGTAAATAATTTTTCTATATATAATCACTGAATATGTCACAATGCAGTGTCATTTGTAGTGAAATTACAATATTTTATAAAACTATCAGTGTGACAAATGATATGGTTTTACTTCAGTATATGTCTATGTGTGTGTGTGAGAGAGAAATAGCAAACATAAATAAACCATATATTAAAGGACAAATGGTGTATGATTCCACTTATATGAAATAACTGGCAGTATGCAATTTCATAGAGAGAGAAGAGTATATGTTAATGATTTGGGCAGGGTTCACTCGGGAAACAGAATCAACAGGAGACATCTGTCAATAATATGAGATTTTATTATGCTTTCTCATGTGACCACGGGGATGCTCAAGTCCAGGTTCCACACACAGGCTGCAATCCAGGGGCTCTGATGAAAGGTCCTCTTTGAGTTTCTGGGAGAAGTTGGATGTCCAAAGACAAGCTGGGAAATTCTCTCTGAATATTGAAATCACTTCCCCTTTTAAGGCATTCAACTGATTGAATAAAAGTGTCACGGATTGCTGATGCAATCTCCCTGATTGATGCAGATGTAATCAGCCTTCCAAGGAGTAAACTCACTGGTGATCAAAGTCCATAAATACTCTTGTATTAGAATTAGTCCAGTGCTTGCTGGACTTAACTCCTGGACACAATTATCTGGCTGAGTTGAAACATTAGCCTAATCATCACAAGGGGTAAATGGGGAGTTGATGAATAATTGCTGCATGGTCTCTGGGGTGATGAAAAAAGTTTCAGTAATGTATGGCTGTTGGTTGTAGTACAACATTGTGAATGTGATTAATGCTACAGAATTGTATAGTTGGGAATGGTTGAGATGATAAATTTTATATTGTATATATGCTATCACAATTTAACAAGAGAGAGAGATGAGACAATGAAAATTAAAGATCCTAGACTGGACCTAAAATAATGCCCAAATAATATTATTTGTAAAATTGAAAACACTGAAGTATAAACAGTATACATTATATCAATGTTAAGTTTTTGAACTTAATCATTGTTCTCAGTGTGGTTACATAAGGGAATATCCTTGTTCTTAAGAAATATATATGGAGGAGTTGGTAGGTTAAATTATTTATTACCACTCCAAATCAACATGTTCTTTCTTTAAATCGATTCTTGTGAGTGTAAAACCATTGTAAATAGGAACTATTGAAAATGTTATTTTTAGCTAAGTTTTGGCCCACCTGAACTCAGGTCTTAATACTATTACTCAGAGCTTTATGAAGAGAAATGCTCCTGGAGAAGATGAAGCTGGAAATCAGTGGAAGCCAAAAGAGAAAGGATATGACATTGCCATGTGCATTGCCATGTGACAGAAAAGCTAAGAACCCAAGGATCACTTGCAGCCAACCCACAATGCCACACTTTTATAGAAGAAAGCATTACCTTATTTGTGCATTAAATTTTGACTTCTCCCAGCTTCAAATCCACAGGCCAATAAATTGGCTTTTTTTTTTTCAGCTAAACCATTATATGATATTTGTTTAGCAGCTAGGAAATTATGACAGAGGTATTTAATGGTAATGGTGTATGATATATTCAACTTAGTCATAAGTGTCTAGAAATAAATAGACAAGCAGACAGATTTATATATATGCAGATAAAGATATAGGAGGATGATGATGATAGATGATAGATAGATAGATAGATAGATAGATAGATAGATGATAGATAAAGATTGAATGATATAACAAATGAGACAATAGGTAAAAAATGTTTAATCTAGGTATCTGGGTAGTAGGTATGTAGGAGTTGCAGATAATTTGGAGCTTGGAAGTGATGTTAATATATATATTTATAATTTTAATGGCTATGTCTTCTGGTTTAATTGACCCCTTGGTCAGTATATAATGACCTTCTTTGTCCCTTGTAAAAGACATGAATTAAAGTCTATTTTATCTGGTATCAGTAAAGCTACCTTAGCTCTTTTTTGATTATTATTTGTATGACTTATATTTTCCATCCTTTCTTTTTCAACCTACTTGTATCTTTGAACTTAAGGTGTGTCTCCTGTAAACAGAATATACTTGGGACATGGTTTTCCAATCTACCAATCTTTACCTTTTGAATAGACAGATTAATACATTTATTTTTTATGTAGTGATATGCAGGACATTTTCTACCATTTTGCTGTTTGATCTAAGGCTTTTTTTGTCCTCATTTCTTCCACTATTCCCTTATTTCATATTCATTTGATTTTGTGTGTTATACCATTTTGAGGTTCTTCTCATTTCTTTCTGAATATATTTTTAGATATTTTGCTTTAAATTTAATTTGATATCAATTCAACTTTGATTGTAGACACATACACAATTTTCATAATATTTTGTACTCCCACCTTTTTATGAACTTTTTATAAATTTTATCTTTATAGATTATAAGCCTAAGCCAAAGGCTTATCATAGGTATTTGGCATAATCACAGAGTTGTGCATTCATTACTATAATCAATATTACAGCATTTTCATTACTATTTTAAAAAGAAAAGAAATCAACAACAAAAATCAAACAAATGCAAAAAGTCCCTACCTCTCGGTAGTCAATCTCAATCTCTCTATCCTTCTCCTGTGATACATAACTGCTAATCTATTTCCATCTCTCTAGTTTATTTCTATTTACATTTTGTATAGATGGAGTCAAACAATATGTAGTACTTTTGACTAGTTTTATTCACTTAGCATGTTTTTTTTTTTTTATCAGTATTGGAAGATTGTTAAAATATTACTATACACTCTGTCCATAGATTATTTTGGTAGTATTTTTGCCCAAATATCACCCAGGTGTCAACCTCTTTTAATATTAACATATGTTTGTTCTGTTTCATTGAAAAACATTTTATGTATGTGTTAGTAGCCATTGTCTTAGTTTGCCTCAGGGCTGAAGATGCAAAGTACCAGCTATGTATTGGATTTTATAATGGGAATTTTACTATAGAAAATTCTTATAGTTCCTATGCTGTGAAATGTCCAAATCAAGGCACCATCAAAAATGCTGACTAAAGTCAGCTACTAGTGATCTTGGCATTATGCCCTGTGGCAAGGCAAGATAGCAGCTGATCTCTAGAGAGGTCCCAGCTTTCCCCTCAAGGCTCACCATCTCCCAGGACTCAGGTGTGGGCAACAAAGCACATGGCTTGTCTCTATCCAGTGCTCCTCTTCAGCCTTGGATGCACTGCTTCCTCCCTGAGTTCAGCTGTGGCCAGTCAGACTTATGGCAGTTCCTTCCTCCTCACCTTAAGCTGTGATATGGCTTTCAATTTGATTCTATTGATCAATGTGTCTCTCTTTATGCCAATACCAACTTGTTTAACCACTGTGTCACTATAATACATATCAGGGTAAGGAAATGTTAGTCCTCCAACTTTGCTCTTCTTTTTTAGGATGTTTTTGGCTTTTTGGGAGCTGTTTTACTTCCAAATAAGCCTGGTAAATAACATTTCTATTTCTATAAGGTAGTTTTTTGGAATTCTGTTTGGAATGGCATGAATCTATAAATTATTTTTGGTAGAATTAACATTTTCATGATCTTTAGTCTTTCAACACATGAACAAGGAAAGTCCTTGCATTTGTTTAGGTCTTCTTTAATTACTTTTTTTGTCCTATCTGGTTGCATCATGATCATTTTTTGGTGCATCACTTCGCCGTGCAGTGGCCTGCACCTTTCCACACTGTGCAAATCTTGGATGCCTTATTTTTTCTTTTTTACCAGGCTGTCCCAGAGATTGAACCTTGGTCTTCCATATGGTAAATGGGAGTACAATTGCTTGAGCCACATCTGCTTCCATTCTTTAATTAGTTTTAACAGTGTTCTGAAGTTTTATGAATACAGTTCCCTTGCATATTTGGTTAAATTAATTTCTAGATATTTTAGCCTTTTTGTTGCTATTATAAATGGAATGTTATCTTTATTTCCTCTTCAGCTTGCCTGTTATTAGTGTAGAAAAACAATAATGGTATTTGTGTATTGGTCTTGTGTCCTGCTAATTTGCTGAAAGTCATTATTAGCTTTTGTGGAAGTTTGAGATTATTTTATGAATCTGAAAAAAAGGAGGATTTTTTAAACTATTTTATTCCTGTGAGTGTGATATCCTCTGATTACATTAAATTTGGATGAGGGTCCTTTGATTAGATTACTTGATAAGATCATTTTAGTGTTTCAAATTGGACTACATCAGTGAGCTGTGACTCACTTCAGTTTCTGCCCCACTGTTGGGTCAGATATAAATGGAAACAAAAGGATAGACAGACAGACACAGGATAAAGTGAGCTGCCATATTTGATACAACAATGTGAGAGAGGACTAGAGGATCACTTAAACAATAAGCCCACAAGAGATTGGACCCATTGATCAACTCAAGAGGGGACAAGCCCTATGCCAGGTTTGCTTACAGCTGCAGAAATACATGAACAGTGGCAGAGACAACAGTCATCTTGCTTCCCCATGTGGCAGCTGACTTTGGTGAGAAATCACCTCTTATGGTACAATGCTTTGGATTTTTCATGGCCTTGCAATTATACATTTTACCTCAAATAATTCCACTTTATGAAAGTGAAGCAACATCAGGTACTTTGCGTAGTCAACACTTTGACAAACTAAATCAGAAATTGTAGCAAGTTTGGGGTTGTGCTGCTGCAATTATCAAAAATGCTGGAACTGTTTTATAAATGGATGAGGGGTATTTTTTTTTAAAGAATTGTGGGATGCTTGATAGAAAAGGCATAGATTACTTTGAAGAGACTTTTGCTAAGAATATGGACCCTACTGTTATTTCAAGTGAGGCCTTAGAAGGGAATGATGAAGCTATTATTGGAAACTGGAGGAAAGGCTATCTATGTTTAAAGTTGAAGAGAACATAGTAAGATTGATTCCTGAATTTAGATGGAAGGCAGAATTTGAAAATGACAGGTTGGACATTTAGCTGAGGATATTTACAAAGTAAATGTAGAAAATGCAGATTGACTTCTCCTTGTAGCTTATATCAAAATGCAAGAGGAAGCAGATAAACTGAGAACTGAATTGTTGGACACAAAGAAACCAGAGATTGATTTAGGAAATTCCAAAATTCTGGAAAACAAGCCTCCCAAAGCTAATGGCTCATGTAAAGACTTAACTAAATTTGGAACTTGTAAGTCAGTATTAGAAATGCAATTATCAAGAAGAGACTTGCAGAAAGACTTACACTCTCATGGCTTAGACCCTGTTCCATGCATGCAAAACCAAAATATTTTTGCAATAACTATGTGAACCAAACCCCAGTCAATCTGGGCTAAAATGTATGGGGAAGGGAGAGGTGGATGGGAAAATGACTTCAAGAGGAAAACTGTGAGAGGTCTTCAATTAAGAAATCTTCTTGGACCAAGAGGGGAACCACACCCATGTGTATGGAGAGGATGAGTTTGCCCAGGGATTTAAAAGGGGTGGATGTTCAAGCCCAGTGTTCAGGGAAGGAGAACACCCCAGGCTAGAGAGAAGGTGCAGCATTTTCCTTATTTTTTTAGAGAGACAGTTGCCACCCAGCCTCTCTGAGGAATGGGGCCTCTTATCCATTGGTTAGGGATTATTAGGTCACCACCCCATTGCTCTGAGGGGATTGGGCCTAGACTTCATTAAGGAGAATCAGGTTCTGGCCCCACTGTTCTCAGGGGGTTGGGCCTGTATATTAGATATTAGGGAGAATGTTGTCACCACCTCATTATAGTAAAGGGACTGAGTCTGTACTCCAAAAATTGGAGAAAATATGGCCATCACCCAAATTTTCTTGGAAGGTGAGATCTGGACCTCAATTTCCACCCAGATGTTTGAAGAGGGAGGTAGCAAATTTATAGCCCTTGGTTAAGCCTATGGAGAGGGAGGCCCCCATGATCCTCTGAGGAGAAAAAAAAAACATTTTAAGGATCACAATCAGAAATTGATATCTAATGGAGTATGCCCTGCAGATTTTCGGGAACAGTTATGAACCCATGACTGTTTCCCTACAAGTGTTGGGAAACATACAAGCATGTCTGTTCCTTGTTTGTATTTTGAAAGCAGATAACTTCTTTTGTAGGTTTCACAAGTCTACAGCCAGAGGGGACTTTTGACCCAAGACAAACTATATTCTTATAACTGAATTTGCTGTGATTTCATGCTTAGCATTGCTCCTAAAATGATCTAAGTCTTTTTGGAATAAGCCTTTTTGGGATTCAGAGGGTAGAGTTTGGCAGATTGAAATTATCTTATCAATCCCAAAAAGAATATTTTGCTTGTAACCTAATCTGTTCTTCTTTGTATGATAACCATTGATTGCATTAAAGTCAGTTGAGGGGCCTTTGATTAGATTACATGATAAGATTGCATAGGTCTTTAGGTTGGGCTACATCAGTTAGGCTACATAAAAGTGAACCCATTTCTTGTACTTTGCTTCAGAAGACCTTTGGAAACTAAAACAACTCTACTATCTTTAATCATAGATATTTTGAAATTTTCCAAATATAGGATCTTTTCATCTGTGATTAGTGAGAGTTTTATTTTCTCTTTTTCAATTTGGATGACTTTTATTTCTTTTTCGTGCCTAATTGCTCTAGCTAGAACTTCTAGCACAATGTTGAATAACAATTGTGGCAGTTTCTCCATCTTAGAGGAAAGCTTTCACACTCTCCCCATTAGGTATGGTGTTGGCTGTGGGATTTTCATATATGCCCTTTATCATATTGATGAACTTTCCTTTTTTTCCTATCTTTGAAGTGTTTTATCAATAATGATGCCATATATAATCAAATGCCATTTTTTTCACCAGATGAGACAATCATGTGGTTTTGCGCTTCAAATTTTTAATGTGGTGCATTACATTACCTGATTTTTTATGTTGAATCACTCTTGTATACCAGGAATATAAACCACTTTATTGTGATGCTGGAATTATTTTGTTAGAGTTTTTTTTTTTTTTTTGATAATTTTTGCACCCATATTCATTAGAGATATTAGTAATTTTCTTTTCTTTTATCTTTATCTGGCTTTGGTATTAAGATCATTTTGGCTTCATAAAATATGTTGAATAATTTTCCCTACTTTTCAATTTTTGGAAGATTTTAACAGAACTGATATTTTTTTTCTCAAAATGTTTGTTAGAATTCACAAGTGGTCATTGGCTATGATCTTTTCTTTTTTAGTAGATATTAATTACTGATGCAATCTCTTTACTAATGATTAGTTTATTCATTTCCTGTATTTCTTGTATGACCAAAATAGTTTGTTTTGTATATCTAGGAGTTTGTTCATTTCAATTGTTTGTACCATTTATTGGCATACAATTTCTCATAAAAACCTCTTATGATCTTTTTTATTTATGTGGGGCTAGTCATAAAGCCACCCTTTTAATTCATGCTTTTATTTATTTGCATCTTCTCTCTCCTTTTATTTATTAGTAAAGCTAAGGATTTTCCAATTTTATTGATCTTCTCAAAGAACCACCTTATGGTTTCATTGAGTTTCTCTTGGTTTAATTTTGTTCTTGATTTTGTTTATTTCACTTTAATGTTTGTTCTTTCTTTCTTTGTTCTTGCCTTGGTATTGCTCTTTTTTCCTAGGTGCTCCATGTGTTCAGTTAGCTCTTTTATTATAGCTCTTTCTTCATTTTTACTACAGGCCTTTATGGCTATAAATTTCCCTCTCAGCACTGCCTTCACAGTTTCTGTAAGTTTAAATAAGTTGCATTCTCCTTTTAATTCACCTCAAGGTATTTACCAACCTAGGTGACCAAAAATACATGAGGCAAACTCTGGCAAAACTGAAAGGAGAAATAGATATCTCTAAAATAATAGTTGGAGACTGTAACACTCCATTCAGATAAATAAATACAAAAACTAGAAGGAAGATCAACAAAGGAGACATAAAAATTGAACTGTGTGGTAAACAAGCTGGCCCTTACAGATACATACAAAGTATTGCATGCTAAATCAGCAAATTATACATTCTTCTTAAGTGCTCATTGATCGTTCTCCAAGATATACTACATTTTGGTCCACAACACAGCGTTCAATAAATTTAAGAAGATTGAAATTATACAAAGCACCTTCTTTTATCAAAATGGAAAAAATCTGGAAATCAATAGTAGGAAGGGAAGGGGAAAATGTGCAAATATATGGAGGCCAAACAACACACTCCTAAGCAAACAGTGAGTCAGAGAAGAAAGTGTAAGATAAAATAATGTATTTTATTTCTTTAGCTAAGTTGTCCTTCAAATCCAGGATGTGATTTAGATGAGCACGAATATCTGTTTTGCTAAGGAAGAGGCAGAAACTCTAAATGGTATGCAAAGGCAGCTTTACTCAATCAAATGAATTTCTGGTTATATTAAATGATTATAACAATTGAGCAATCACAAACAAGAAGTGTAACTAATTAAAGATATAGGAAAGAATGAAAGTATATACAACCACTCACCAAATCAGGGGAAAACACAACATCTGATCTTTCATGTGGCTGGGGAAGCCCTTTGCAGCTAATCA
>JAQZBX010064647.1:0-16447 GCA_029593785.1 Cabassous unicinctus | reverse complement strand
GGCAGCATCAGGAGCGGCAGAACAGTGAAGGGTTATCTTAGTAGTGCAGGGAAGGCATGAGGACTTGCACGCCGAGGAGGGGGCAATGGGAAATGGGCCCTAAAATGAGTATTTGTTAAAGGGAAGTGGGAACGGATTCGGTGCATTGGCAAAACACGTGCGCGCATGCACACACACGCTCAAAACCTGACGGGAAGCTAGCATTTCCTCATGGTCTTCAACACAATTAAAGGAAAGGAAGTTTTCCATCCACCATGAAGGGAGGACAGTGGGTCACCGATGCCCTTCTCTTTCCAGCCAGAGCCTTTCTGCTGGCAGACAAGCCATGCACAGGCATGGACGTCTATTAGCTGCCTCAACACCCATTCTCCCCTCCGTCCTCAGAAACAACCCTGGGCAAGAAGCCTAGCAGCTGAAACACCACACTCCAAGCCTCCCTTGCAGCTGCTGTGCTACGTGACCAGGTTCTGACCAACAAAGCGGAAGCAGCAGTGCTGTTTGGGGCTTCCAAGCAGACTCCTGAAATGGAAGGGGCATATGACCCTTCTCCTTTCTCTTTTCCTCCCTCTGTCCAGGAAAAGCAGATGTGATGGCTGGCGCTCATGGAGCCATCTTGGACTACGAGGATGGGACTCACATATTAGGATGGAGCTGCAGACAGGACCCTGGGTTCCCGATGACCATGGAGCCTCAGCACCAATTTTGAACTAATTCAGTTTTTTGTTGTTGTTGTTGTTTTTTATATCAGAGAATGTGTATTTAGCCACCGTTTGAGTCCTCTGTTACTTGCATCCTCAAATGCAATTCTAATTGATATGAGACGAGGCCATTATTTTGTGCAAAGGAGATATAATTTCAGGCTATAAAACTACATCTGTATATTTTCTTGTGCCTTCAGTGTTGGGGTGGAGCCATATAAAAGCACCTACATAAATTAATACCGTGTCTTACATCCACATGATTTCCTTCCAACAACTGCTCTCGAAAGAGCCCACAACGGATGCCATCGGGTCTTCTCTGTATAAAGAGAACCTCTGCTCAGCTGGACTGACCCCGAGGTCAAGAGACTTGGACTCAGAGAAAGAATCTTCGAAGATGTAAAATACAGCACTATTTTTAGAAATTAAGAGAGGCTGGCACCTTCTCTGCTGGGCGGTGTTTTGCCGAAGGGCTGGGGCATACATTCGGGGCTGGAAACGAACTGATGAGCAAAGGGTCTCTTTTTCTTACTTGTGAAACGTACGAGCGAGGCTTCCTAAACAGAGCTGAGCCTTGCCTTAACACGAGTTGCTCTTTCCTCTAAAAGAACGTAAGCTCCCCAGTGCTTAGACAAAAATTTAAATGGAAAAACGAATCAACAGATGAATAGATGACCAACTAATAAAAGCACTCAGGTACGAAGAGAAAGCTGAAGGCGGCAGAAGCCAGGTTCTGACCTGGAGAAGCCAAGGGGAAGAGCAGCTGAGAACCCATGCTCTGGAACCTTCTTCAGAAGAGACCCAGCTGGCACGGCCTGCCATGGAGCCCTGCAGAATCCTGTCTGGAGGCGACCAGCTCTCAGCAACTGAGCTGGTGAGGACAGGGAGGGATTTCCTCCTGGAAACGCCAGGCATGGCGGTAGCTGGACCAGAAACGTGGTGCGTGGAGCGCTTTCAGGGTACGAGCACCCGGGCACCCCCACGTACTCACTCGTGCCTGCCCAAGCCCGCAGGCTAAGGAATGTGCCGGAACCCTTCCACAGCTCCCCTCGCTCTGGATTCCGGGACCCTAAGGGGCAGCTGGCCCCAAAGCTACCTCTCCACCCTGCTGAGCCCAGACACAGCCTCCCTCCTTCCTGGGGCCACGAGCGTCAGCAAAGACACACAGCTCTCCCTCAGACCTGAACCTCAGACAGACAGCAAAGGAACTGTTTATTTATGTTTATGCTTTGAAAAAACAGCTGAAATTCCAATCTAACTAGGCGTCCTGTATTTTATCTGCCACCCCTCCCTTTGGCTTTAGCTCCACCAGGGCATCCCACCATGCGGAAAGGAAAGCTTTGCCCAGGGCCTGGCCCTCTGAGCAGGATGGCAGCCACGTAAACATGCGGTAGGGACCTTCGCACGTGTCAAAAACCCTGAGCTGGGAAGAAGCGTCCCAAGCTGGAAACCCAGTACCCCCAGCAACGGAAATGTCTCTAAATCATAAATATTTGAAAAGTCCAGAAAGACCATAAAACTTCAAGCCATATCAGTGCTTTCCTTCAGTGTGATAAGTGACTCAGGCCCTTCTTAAGGCAGGTTTTCCTACAAGGGAAAGGGGGGCGGACGGATGCTGGCAATGGAGGAGGGATGGGGCACGTGGGCGGAGGGTCCCCAAAGGGGAGAGGGCAGAATGCTAGAGAGCAGCACGGCCATTTGGCGGGGGACCAGACCTTGGTGCCTGGCAACAAACAAGGCCGACCGTGTCGGGAAAACTCTCTGAATCGCTCAGCTGAGAAGCTAAACACGCCGCCACTCCCTCCAGGGAGGCCTTGTGGCTTACAGAGGGAAGGAAGGGGCCTCTCCACGTCCACGTGATCCTTTTATTGAAAACAGACGCCCTTTCAAAAGAAGGAAGAAAGAAACGCGCATCTGGGGCGCTCCGGGGTCTCAGAGCTAGAACAAAACCGCACCCTGCTTCCCCGGAACGTCACGGCTCAGCTCGCAGGCCGCCAGCTCCGGACAGCAGATGACGTGAAAGGCAAAGGGGACAAGGAGACGTGCCCGTGGCGAGGCTCCAACGCACTGCAGCCCCATCTGAGGCTTCCTGCTACCTGCCAGGCAGGAAAAGGGTAGACGCAGAGGCCCCTGCAGCACTGAGCAGACCCCAGGTTGGAAAGCCAGTGGGCAGCCAGGCCCCCCAGCCGGGGTACAGCAGCGCCAAGGGGGCGCGGCGGACCTTAGAGTCAGGTGATTGCACCCCAGCCTCCGCCACTGCCCATCTGGGCACGCCTGGCCTGGGAGCAGCGTCTCGCGGGCCTGGGCCCCTGAACGGCCTGCTGAGGCACTGGCCTCAGTTCCCTCCTCTGCAAAGCCAAGGGCAGGAAGGAGGGGCAAGGGGTGGCCGCACGACCTCCCTCGGGCGCCTGAAAGCTAGGAGCCTGGCGCGCTACCCTCCTCCTCCTCCTCCCACATCCGTGTCCAGGACACACTCCCTCCAGGACAGGGTCACCCGCAGGGCTGGCTTGGGCTGCGCGCCCACCTTGCCCTGGCTTCCACGCTGGCGCGCTCGGGAGCTGGGCGCCTGCCCGCACTCCCTTCCCACCCGGCCTAAGCCTCCGAGCTCCCTAGGCCTCGTCCTCAGCGCCTTGAGCACCGAGGCCCTCCACCTTCTCCCAGGCTGGGCCATAAGCCCAGGGCGGCACAGGCGAAGGCCTCGTCCCGCTCTGTGGGCGCCAAGGCCACCGTCTTCATTTGCTCTGTGGGCAAAACACAGGGTAAAGGGCACAGCTGCAGAGCCCGGAAGGCGCCTCATAGAGCGGGAAGGCAACTGCCACCAATTCAAGGACGGCCCCTGCCCCGGAGCCCAGCGTGGCCCACAGGCCCCTCACCTGGCCACACTGCCCCTCCCGGCCCCCTCGGCCTCCCGCGCACATCACTGCGCTTCTGTCCCTCTCCCCAGTTGGTGCGCCTCCCGCCATCACCCAAGCTCGGCTCCGCTGGCTCCTTTCACGCACTGTCCACGCCAGGCCGCCCAAGGGGCCCTCTGCCTGGCGAGCATCCACCGCCACCACTGAGCCGCTTTGCATCCAGTGGGCAGGCGGCGCCCTGGAGGGTGCAGGTACAGCGCATGCTCCATAATGGCTCGAGCGGACAACGAGGAGACGCTCAGGAAACAAGCACATGCCACATGCCAATCCACCAGCCCCCGCGAGCTCCCAGTCTCACTCCATTTCTGAAACAGAAAAAGAGCCGCTGTGCCCCAGATCAGTAGCAGGAAGAGTCCACTTCTGCCCACGGCATCCCACCCCACACACTGTTACGAGACTGCTAAGGAGGCCTTTGTTCTGTTCTGAAATATCTGACATCTGTGGAATGAAAGAAAAAGACTAATTAGACAGAAAAAACCCCTGGAAAGCAAACGCAGCAATAACCCACACCTGATCGTTTGTACAACGGGGCCTCTCGTCCTCCACTGATGGAGAGTCTTTAGGAAACGAAATCCATGCCCAGAATTTCCCAGCAAATGAAGCCGTCAACCCTCTGCTTCTCTATGATTGACAAATCCTGGGGATTATTTCATTGGCAACATGATTCCCTATCCATTCAAAACCATCACACTTTGGGCTTAAAAATTGTTTTTGATCAGTCAAAAGGCAAGTAGCTACTCCCTCCTCGTCATTTTTGATCCTCTGGCACGTTTTATCTTTACAAGCGGCTCAGGATGTACTCAACAAGCCATCACAATCTCCACCTCCTCCGTGTCCCCCTTCCAGCCAGTAGGCATCTGGTTCTTTTCTTCTTCTGTCCATAGGTTTCCAAATAAGGCAGGGGGGTGGAGGGGATACAGCAGATTCACCAGAGAGACACAACACTTGATTTAAAAAATAAAACTGGAAGAATAACAACTTACACTTATTTTCAATAATCTAAAAGCTTTACATATACTATGGTCAGTTGCAAAAATGGCTATGATACTTGGCAGGTAGAATTTATTTTTTCCCACCTTTGAATTTGGACAGGCCACACAATTTACTATAGCCAAGAGACATCGACAAACGAGCTGCACGTAGAGGACTGAAAAGGGCTTACCCTTCTTTTCCCGGAGTCCCAACACAACGTGGAGAAGCCCAGTCCAGCCTGTTGGATGAGGAGACGCACGAGACCCAGCTGAGCTCCGCTGAGCACGCCCAAGATCAGAAACACTATCCAGCAAAAGCATGAGCTCAGTAAGCGTGTTAGCCCCTAAGTTCTGAGCTGGACTGTGGCACAGCAAGAGCTGACTCACAACCCCATTTTATAGATGAAGGAATTGAGGCCGCCCAAGGCCCCAGTCGCTAGGTGGAAATCTGGGATTCAGAACCAGGCAGGCTGGCTGCAGAGGCCAAGCTTTGCCAGCTGTCCTAAAGGGAAGCCACTCTGCACGTCCACACCCACCTATGTCTCCAATTAGGGCAGGACTGGATTTACGGCCCTGGATAACCCCCATTATTTTGCATTTATGCTGCTTTTCAGGTTTGCAGAGTGTGCGGCTCTCTCCTGACCTATTCCAGCCATCTGAAAAATAACAAGCGTTGAGACAAGCCCCGGGCCAGCCTCAGAATCCAGGTGGAACTCGGGCAGCAAAATAAGCAAGAAACCCTCTTCCATTCGGGTTTGCTCAGTCACACGGGCTCCATCTTTGCATCAGACTGTGCCCCCAGCGCAGTGCCGGCCAGATGGGCGGCAGATACGTCATACGAGCCTTCAGAACAAGCGCTGGCCAAGGACAAAAGCTCTCAAGGAAGTCAAGGTCAGCCCCCTGCCCCACCCACGGCGGGGGAGAGGGGGGCACGTTCTGCCTCCACGTGGCCGAATCTGCTGAAGTAAGACTTGGTTTTCAAGAGCACTGGGGTGGATCGGACTCACTGGTGGGAAAATGACATAAAGCTAACGCGAATTTCTGATGGAAAGATACAATTCCCACCAGTCCAACAATTACAAATCTTTGTAAAGTCTTTACGGAAAACCCAAGTTGTAGAAGGCTTTTCCCTTTGTAATTACCCTCTATTGTTCCAGAGACACTGGACGGATGGACATGGGCATCCCAGGGACATCATAAAACTGAAAGCACAGTACAGTCTTTCAAGCTACACACTGAATATTAACAGAAGGTGTGGGGGCATGTTTTCATCTTTGTGTCTATTTTCTAATTTTTTTTTTTTTTTTAAAAACAACAAATCCTAATTTTTGTTCAATGAGCCCGAAACTCAAGCTCGTGCGGGGATTCCACTGTAAGCACGGCATCTCATTTAAGTCTTTCGAATGACGGCGCGAGGTAGCCAAGGCTGCTCCTAGGACATCACTGCTTCACGAGTGAGGGCTCAGAGGCTCCGCGAAGGCAGAGCCTCACTCCCCCTGCACACGCGAAGGACACGCTTTGACGGGCTATCTCAGAGGCCACGGCCGCTGCACAGTCAGAGGGGCTGGTAAATACAGAAAGGAAGGTGCTCAACAGGAGCAGAGGGAGAAAACGGGAAGCCCCACTCGGCAGCGGCGGCGGCCCCCTCACCACCAGGAAACCCGGCGGGCCATCTGCCCACAGACAAGCTCGGCCACCGGGGCCACGTCCAGACCCACGGTCCACGGAGACGGAACGGGACAGCCACGCCCAGCCATCCCGCACGCATGCCCCCGGTTCCGCAGCTGCACACCACAAGGTCTCTCGGGGTCGAGCGGTGGGGTCACGCGGACCCTTCTCCGAGCAGCAAGGCAGGAGATCGCGGAGAGGGTTTGCTGGCATAAAGCGGGGCACGAGCCCCTCAGCACTAATCCTCAGCTCTGCCAGGTGGAAGTGAGCCAGTCGCCCCCAGGCCCAGGTATTCCCGGGTGACGCCGCGGCTCGCCCACGGAACACGGTAACCGTCATGGCCGCTGTCCTCACTGGCCAAGAGAAGGGGTGGGCGCCAGCAGCCAGGGAGCCCAACCCGGCTCCTCCCTTTCCCATCAAAGAGGATCGGGGTGCATCAAAGAAGGGAGCGGAGGGAAACCTACTCTACTCTACGTGTCACAGCTAGTCTGGGGCCCACCCACCAAAGCAGAGCTGCAGGAGCCCAATGCGGACGAAGCCGGATTTGCCAGTCGTGTTCCTAGCCCTCTGCTCACCTGGCTACGAGGCAAAAACAAGCTAAAAGAAAAGCTCAGAATATCAAAGGGGGCCTGGAGCTCCTGGTCCTCGGGGGGCCCGCCGCCCGCCGCAGTCGCGCGTCTGCGCGCCTGTCCTTTTACTCCTTTGCCCAGCATTTTAACATCGTTTGTATACGCCAGACAAGACCATGAACAAAACGGACAAACTCCCTCTCCTTACGGAGTCTCGCTAACTTTAAGTTAGCCACACCAAGTTACGGCGATGAATACTACGGGAAAACGCGAAGCAGAGAAGAGGGTCTGAGGGCGGCAGAGGGGTGGGCCGGGAGTCACAACTTTAAATACGCATGTTAGCCCAGGGAAGCCTCGCTGATGAGGCGACGGTCGAACAGACACAGGAGGTGAGCAGCAGGCCACGCAAAGTCCAGGGTAAGAACACGCCAAACAGCGGCGCAGCAAGGTCAAGGAGTGTGGGGGAGGGGCGTGTCTGAAGTCGGCAGCAGCCAAAGGGGCCACCACCATCGGGGGGGCGGGGGGGCAGGGGCCAACCTGAGCAGCCCCTGCATTGAGGAACCTGGGCTCAGGGGACAGAGAAACCCAAGCAGGGAAGTCCTGAGGGTCTCAGTGGACCTGCTGCGATGCCAAGGGGGCCCTTTAACAGACCATTCTCCAGCCATCCTGCAGCACTGGCACGTGGGGCATTGTCGAAAGATATTTGTCGGCTAAAAAGAATGGATCTTCATTAGAGGACAATAAAATCAAGTGTTAGAGACTTTCAGAAAAGGCAATTTCTAACCTCGGTACTTCTCCAATGCTTAATTTACCAGGGAATTCCTCCTCAGACCTAACGCAGACCCTCCCTCCTGCAGCTTCGGGGCAAGCACATGACTAGCCTGGGCAGCGGGGGGACACGGCCCCCACCTGGGGGCACCTAAGGCGTGGTGGGACATGGGCACTTTGGAGGGAGGACGTCTCGGGGTTCTGGAACTCCTGGGATAAGTGGGTAGAGCTTCTGGAGAAGAGTCTCTTCCCCTTGGAAAGCTGGAGGCCTGGAGAGGGGGGCGTCCAGTGGTGCCACTGCTCAGGGCTTGCTGGTGACCAAGTAACCGGGACTCGGACGTTTCCAGGCCTGACGCGGCCTGGGGAGAAGGGCGGGATCCAGGCGGCCGTCTGGAAGGAAGACAGCACGTGGCAGGTTCCAGCCGGAACCCTCGGGTCAGGGCTAAGCGTAAAACCCAAGTACACGGGTGGGATTTTAGTAGAACTGCCACAGAATCGCAGGCCCTTGACGAGAATCCGAGCGGCACACGGAAGCAGGGGAAAGAGGGCTGGGAACCCCCGGCCCGCACGGAGTCGGATCAGAACACGCTCCTGGACCTCAGGAGCTGACTTTGCCAAGGGTCCCCATGTCCCCACCGTGCCCAGCAGCATGCTGTGCACACAGCAGGTGCTCAAACACCTGCCGCCTCACCGACGACGTTCTTACAAGTGGAGACTTGGGAGCAGCATCTTCCATCTCCGTGGAAACATCAAGGGGCAGGACCCGGGCACCGCTAGTGAAGTACCGTCTGGACCGACCGCTTAAGCCTTCTCGGGAAGCCCCAGCACCCACTTCAAGACCCTCCACGGGAGCCACTGGGTGGGTGATCCGTGCCAGGGCCCCAGGGGGCTGGCGGACGCGGCGGGCGTTAGCAAGTGTCGGGGGGGTTCTCTCCCTGCCTGATCACAGGCCTGGCACTGAAGAGGCCAGGAGGCGACACGCGGCATGTCGCGTCCCGAGGGCCGGTCAAGGCAAGGCGCTCTGAAACCCACACCCGCACCGCGCAGCCCCAGCCACCTCCCGACCCCACGAGAACGCCCAGCACGCCGTCCCGGCCGCCTCACGTGCTTCTCAGGACAGCGTCTGAGAGAGCAATGGCTTGCTAGGGCATGCCAGGAGGGAGCGAGCATCCTCCTGCAGCCTGACGGCGGCTGTCAGGCGCTGGAAGGGGCATCGGCCGGCGTGCGGCCACGTGCGCGCCCATGTGAGCACCCAGGCACCGGGGTCCTCCGGAAGCAGGAGCCCACACCCCGTCAGGAGGATCTGGGGCTGGATTGGGAGAAGAAAAGTGAGGGGCCGACTTCGAACGCAGCTGCCTACAGAGTCACAGCTGTAGGATTCGCACTGCTGACCCTCAGCGGGTGATACAGTAGTCAAAGGGGCACCCGGAGCGCCGGCTGGGGTGGTGGGAGGAGGCAGGGGCCGGTCCGGAGGCCGCCTCACCTGCCTGGCCACCCTCCGCGCCTCCCAGTACGGCTTCGAGTCTTCCACAGCTTTGCCGATCTTCTTCACCAGCTCGTCCAGTTTCACCGTTGCTTCCACGAGAACAGAGCGGAACTTCTGGCGAGCGTCCTGCAGCAGAAACGGGAGAAACACAGCTGAGGCTTAAGAAGGAATCCGACACGCCTGCTCTATCTCAACAGAAACATCAAGAAGGGACTTTGCACAGCCCAGAGGCCCCCAGATCGACACCTTGATGGGACAGTGACCAGGGCAGCACCGTCCCAGAGAGCTTCCTGCAACGAGGTTTACGTCTGCACGGTCTGGCTGTAGCCACGGCCACACGTGGCATTCAGTACTTGAAATGCGGTTCGTGCAACAAAGGAACTGAATTTTTTATTTCCTTCATTTTAATTAGGCATATTTAAACTTAATAGCCCACGTGGCTAGTGGCTGCTGTACTGGACAACACGGGTCCAGACAAAAAACTATGCCCAGGTCCTCAGGGAGCAAGGTCCATCCGGCCACCCTGGGAGCTCCGGCCCGTAAGGATGGCGGTTTCCCACGCTCCCGCAGAGTCGACCGTGAGGCGCACCAGCGCGAGGCTCTCGCGTGCCAAGCCCTGTGCTGGGCGTGGTCCCGGCATTCCGCGGCCAGTCTGGTGGGCAAGGCACTCACAGCCCACCCAGGTCAGGGCCAGGAACCCGAGCAGAGAACCTCGCCAGGGCAGGCGAGGGATGGCGGACACGGAAAACTTCCAGAGGGGCGACATCTGGATGGGAGGCTGACGCATGTATGGGCGCTTGGCGGAGGAAGGGGAAATACTGAGCCCCAAGCAGGCAGCAGATCAGCAGAGAGGAGGGCAGAGGTCTGGAATGTGGAGAATGCTAGAGACATGTCCAGAGGCCCAGCCTGGGGGCAGCAACCAGCAACTTGGGCCTGACAAGTGTTCATGAAAGTCTAGAAATCAGATCCGTGGAGGACAAGGAGGAAAAAGCACGAGAAAGAAGAAATTCTGTCCCAGGTGGAGGTCAAGGTGGAACTTCAGGCGCCTGGGCCACTCCCCACGGCGGCTCTGCACGTCCAGCTTGCTGGCTCCCTCTGGGCTCCTGTCCCGTGCAGAGCCACCTGCTAAGCCTCTGAAGTCAGACAAGACCAGGCTTGCCCTCCGGGGGAGGCTCCACAGACGTGCTGGGTTTCCCGGGGTCTCGGGGGGCCCAGGAAATAGCAAAGACCACGAAGTTTCTGCCAGACTTGGGCTCCAGTAAGTGGGCGCCCCATTTTTAATCAGATAGAGTCGATCCTGGCTAAACTTCTCTCTGTGAAGTTACTGCTCCAAGAATCATTTTCATGACGTATAAAGTAGCTACTTTCCATCTCATGGGGAGGGCTGCCAAAAAGAATAGAGAGCAAGTGTAACGCCCAGCACTACCTGGGCACGCAGGTGGTAACGTTCCTCCTGGTAAATAAAGACACCTGCCAGCCTATTTAAAAAGCACCACGGGAGCCTCTCTGCAGGCAGGGGCGGCTGACACGACGACGGTTAAAACCTGTCGCACCACAAGCAGCTGCTTTGCAAAATGCTCTCTCACGTGCAGGACGGGAATCCTGCGGCCACCACCTGGAGAAGGGCAGGGCCGGCTGCCCACTCCTGCCCCACACGTCAGCCCTGGCCACCCCCTGAAAAATGGCTCAGTGCAGCTGGACTGTGGGCTGTACCGTGAACATCAGGAAAACGCAGCTTTTAAAAAGCGTGGATTCTCCAATTTCTCGTTTAAAAACAAGTCAGCCGGTCTGGCGACACTGTCCCCATCCCTGCCTGGAGTGAGGTGGAAGCAGCCCCTCAGCCAGGGGCCACCCTCTGCAGCCACCGGTGCTCTCCGGGAATCACACCCAGCTGCCAGGCCTCCCGAGACATCTGCCTTGCCGAGAGCACCTCCGGGCACTGGAGACCACGACCCACCAACACCGCCCATGGGGGGAGGGAGGACGCGGCGCAGGCTGGCAGGCACTGTTTCCAGGTCTGCTGCTGTAATTAGCCTTTCACAAAGGAGGAAACAGGCACAAAGGGGCCGAGTATCCTTCCCAGGTCACTGAGAAACGGCAGAGCTAGGGTTTAAATTCCAGCACAAATGCATAACTACGATGCTGTGAGTGCCAAGACCTGAGTACACACTGTTCACACACAGCTGGGAAGGCCACCCAAAGAAAGGGACGTCCAAGCCAGGCCTCGAAGGGCCCAGATGTCACCAGGCCTTGAAGGAGGGGTATCAGGGGCTGAGCGATACCACGAGCAAAGCGGGGCAGGTGCGAGCTGGTGGGGGTTAGGCCAGGGCAAGTGAGACATCTTAAGGCATCTGAACTTTATTCCGTGGACAATGGGGAGCCATGGTGGGTTTTGAAGCAGAGGTGTGCCCTGGTCAGATCTGCGTTTTACAAAAGAGCAAACTGGCTGCAGAGTACGCCTGGCGACTTCTCAGGTGACTGACGGGCAAAAGCAGGGACTGCTACTCTGATCAACGACCTTGAATCAACCTGTGGCCAAAGGTACTGAACCCAGGAGACCTGACTTAGCAGCAGCGTCTCCCCTCCATAAATGAGGCCACGCTCCTGGATGAGGATGGACCACTGGCAGCTTCCGACCGCCAGCAAGCCCACCCACCCACGCCACATCAGAACTAAACACGAAGCCAGGCTTCCCCTGGTAAGATAAGGCAGACCCAGGTCTCAGCATTCCAGAGGACCACCGTTCCTCTCAAAAACTGGGGTGCAGGGGCCGGAGACCCTCCGCACCAACAGCCCACCTCTGGGTCCCTGCGCCCCAGGGCAAGCAGGCGCACACGCCGAGGCCCAGTGACTGCTGGGGCGGGGTGGGGGGGGTGACCACGGAACCTGTGAGGCTCCGTTCTCAGGCTGTTCTGAAACTGAGCTGCTGAGAGGATGGAATGAAAGCCTGCGGCAGGCAGCAGCCATCTCGCCACCATGAGGGTCTGGCAGAAAAAGAAGGCAGAAGGTGAAAGAGAGAATCAAGGCCTCGGGACCCCCATGAGTCACCCCTGTACTCCAGTGCCCTGAGCCACACGGCTCCCCCAGCACCCACCAGCACCTTTTGTCTGGCTTAAGCCAGTTTGAAGTGGATTTCTGCCCCTTGCCATTGAATTGAGCTAAAGAAAAAAAAAAAAAAGCATGAGACTGAGAAGCAGGTGAAAGAGGTCATTATGGGAGTGCAGATAAGGAGGCAGGTCAGCCAGCACTCCTGCGAGCACTGCGATGAAATGCAGAGGACTCCTGCCCCCAGCACAGCCCTGCTTCGACCTAAAGGAAGCGTTTCTTTAAATCCATCTACACGTGTCTAGAAGCCAACCTGCCGCTCACTGACTTGTGTTAGTTATTTCCTAGCTCAGGACTCTGAGTCCTAGAATTTCAGGCGAATGTGTCTGTCAAGACGAGGGTAGGCGGCTGCTTCCCAGAACGCCCGGGAGGGAGAGCCGGCTGCTTTCCCAGGACATGATCCGCGGAGGAGAGAGCAGCCCTGAAGGATAAGCTCATCTGAGGAGAACAAGCAGATCTTTTTACCCGTCAAGAAACACGAGCCACTTGCCATCCCTGCTGACTTTTTTCAGATCAGCCTTGAAGGAATTCTGAAAGCGTTCACTCTGCTTGCGTGAGGCCTGGGAGCCTCACCTCTGGAAAGGGGGTCACATCCATTAGGCGCGTCAGACTGAGGGTAATCTATCCAAGCAGAGCACGGCAGCAGGTGGCCAGTGGGTCAAAAACAGCCCTGCCTCAGAAGGAGCTCCAGCTAAGCCAAGCCAGCCGGAGCCGCGTGCCCGGGGGCGGGCGCCACGCGGTGGGCGCCACGCGGCGGGGACGAGGCCAAGCCGCTCTCCTAAGCCTCAGGAGCTCACTCGGAAGGCGAGACGGACGGCCCTTCTCCTTCACAAAGGTGACCCCACAGCCACGTGGCGTTCTGATGGGACACACGTTTTAAAAATACCTGCCCTACAAATTACCACGGGTACCACACTCGGGAGGCGCCCTCGGAGTGCCATTTATAAATGCACCGCCTGCAGTTTACAGGAAGATTCCACAGATGATCAGCTCCGTACAAGCACCCTGGCAGACAGGCTCCGTGAGGATTACGTCCCCAGGCTACAAAGAGCAGGGGGTCTGCAAGGCTCTGCTGAGCTCACACGGGGGCGTCAGGCTCCAGAGGGAAACATCCCAGCCAAGGTGCCGTTCTCTTTCCCGTGGTTCTCAGTGTGGTCAGGGGGCCACGGGGGGCCCTGAGGCCTTCTCAGGAAGGCTTCATAACAAAGGTCTTGTCCCCTGTACCTTCGCTCTCACAAGAGTACAGTGGAGTTGTCCAACGTGGAGCAAAGCACGCTGACTGCAGAAGCAGAAATGAAAGAATCCAGGTCTCTTCTGCTAAGCCAGACATCAGAGAAACCGGCAGCGTAATGTAAAACAATTACTCAAATTATGGTATTTACGTTCACATGCGCTGGGTTTATGGTCATCATTTCTAATGAACACAGATTTTTAAAGACTTGTTAGCTTTAAGGACTAATACAGCAAACAGTGGTAGACATGACCCACGAAGACCCAAAGCTCTCTGCGCTCGGTCACTAACAGTGCAAAGGGGGCTTGAGGCCAAAAGGTCGGAGGTCAGTCGCGCCGCAGCAGGCCACAGCCCTCAGCCCAGGTGTGCTTTCTAGGGCAGTGAGGCAGCTAGTCTTAGGTCCTTTTTAATCCTGCTTTTTGTCAAGGAGGAAGCCTCGGTTCGGGGCTGCCGCGTCTTCACCACCTCCTTGCATCTGCTAGCCGCCTTCTTAAGAGAGGGGGGCCAGCCCCGGCTCAGGGCCCTGCAGAGAAGGGGCTCTGCTAGAATCTGACAGCCAAAAAATAAACCCACCAGAAACAAAGTAATGTCACCAAGAGAAAAGTCACCGACCTGTGTGCCCATTACTCGTCAATAAAAAGCTTGCTTTAAAAACATTTATTTTCCTTTTACAGTCTTCCATTTACAGTCTTGAAGCTACGTCTCTTGAAGTAAAAATGCAAATCAATTTCACAGGAAACATGGGATGACAGCACACGCAGTGCTAGGACATGGCAAAAGCACGAGGGCAGCAGCGCCCGAGGGAGGCGGATAAAGCCTGAGAGCAGAAGGCCAGGGACGCAGGTGGGGAGGCTCCAGGTGTGCGGTGTGCCCGGGACGCTGACTACAAATCAGGTTCTCTTCCTGTTGTTCTTGAAGGGCACTTGTGGCAGCTGCTAAAACACAAGGAAACCACCTCAACTGGCCGCTGGCTGAAGAGGCAGGAGCTCTCCAGCACCGCCCGACAGCACGTCCTGAGCTGCGCCTGCAGCTAGACGGACACTTGAAATGTGGCTAGCGCAGCTGAGGCCGTGCGTCTGCCCTGAATTTTAGCTTACATCACAACGCAGCTGCACGGGGCCATGGCTACCACGTCGGGCCCTGGGTCCACTCCACGTCCGCACCGAGGGATCAGGCCACGCCTGCTGGGCCCTCAGCTGCCCCCTGACCCCTGCTTGTTCTTCTCCCAGCCCAGCTCCCAGAAGAAGTGCCTTTTCCTGCCTGTGAGAAGGGGAGTCAGGACAATCGGATTCCACCTTCAGGAATTCTGCAGCGGAGGCCAAGGTAGAGCGGGGCCAAAGGAGCCAAACCAGGACAGTGCAAGTGGGACAGAAGAGGGCTCGAGCCGGTGCAGGCTGGCACCGCGGAACGACCACCGCGTCCCAGCCCAGCTCCAGGTCCACATTGGTGGGTTTCATCCTTCATCTAGAACCTGGTTCTAACAGCTCCCAAGGGACGGGACACGAGTGGAAAGGAAAGAGAGGGTCTGAAGAAAACACCGGGGCCCCCTCGCTTCTGATTCCTCTCCTTTCCCACGTCGAGCCGACTTGGGCAGCGAGGACTGCCCCTCCCCGAACGCGGAGCCCATCGCCACGAGCGGCAGGAACACACACGGGAGAAGGCAAGGGTGGGAGATTCCAACCCCGATTGCAGACCTGCAGCCACCTGGGCATACACGTATCAGGGAAACCGAGGCACTCCTGGGAGGGAGCAGGGGCACCGTTAGTCACTGTGGCGCAGCTCCGCGGCTGAGCGCCTGCTTCCCACGCACGAGGGCCCAGGGTCAAGCCCTGTACGTCAGGCACCAACGAGGACTGCCAGGGCCAAAGCAGAGCACGTGCTCTCCTGGGCCCGAGACCAGAGGCGCCCCCCTCCCGGGGCTCCACAAACAGCCGCTCCGAGTTAGGCCGCGGGAGCGGGCTGAGGCGCAAAGCACAGGGGGCTCTACCCCAGCCTGGGCATCGGCCCGCCCCAGCCTCCCAGGCAGGCCCAAGGCAGCTTGACCGCCCAGCGACAAGGCCAGATCCTGTGTCCTTCCCGCCGACCCGGCGCGCTTTCCACAGCACCCGCTGCCTGTCCTGGTTCTGAACGACCAGGCGGCAAGAATGGAAGAGAAGACGGCAGTTACCCACGTTTTCTCTGGCAAGTCCCTCTTCTGAGCTTAGCAAGGGTCTTGGAGACGTCTGCTCTGGACAGAAGAGCCGGCTTGGGCCTTTCAGGGCCCAGGTAGAACCAGTTTCCTTCCACCCCCACATCACCATAGCCACTGCGTCCGTCCCACCAGATAGGACCCCCGCAGCTTTCCTCTGGAAGCACTGGAAACAGATTCCATAGCCAAAGAAGGTGCTGTGATTTGGAAGCTCGGCTAGGGCGGGTGGCAGGGCGGGAGAATGGAAAAAAGACTTTTTAAAACTTTCTCATTTAAAATAATTTCTGATTTAAACACAATAAGGGTAAGATGCAGACACAATGCCTCTTTGTCCCAAAATCTTGGAGCGCATATTTCCTGAAGACAATGACATTCTTACATGACCAGAATATAATTATCAAAATCAGAAAATTAGCAACTGAAAGAATAAAATATCTAGGAATAAATTTAACCAAGGATGTAAAGTATACGAGGACAAATCATTACTGAAATAAATTAAAAAGGACCTAAACACATGGAAAGGTATCCCATGCTCATGGAATGGCAGACTGAGTATTATTAAGATGTCAAGACTGCCCAAGGCAATCTCCAGATTTAGAGCAATCCCCATCAAATTCCAACAGTCTCCCTCACTCATCGTCAAGCTCGTAGGGTAGGCCAAGGGGCCCCAAATAGCCTAAACTATCTTGAAAAGAACAGCGTTAGAGGGCTCATGCTTCCCGATTTAAAAACTTACTGCAAAGCTACAAGAATCACAACAGTATGGCCGGAGCACCCGCAGCTCCGTGGGTGAGCACCTGCTTCCCATGTACGAGGCCCCAGGTCCAAGACCTGTACCTCCTAAAAAAAAA
>JAQZBX010064646.1:0-16452 GCA_029593785.1 Cabassous unicinctus | reverse complement strand
TGTGGTGTCCAAGTGAGAAGGAACTCTCTGGTGCACACTTAACATGGACACATTAATCATGGGTACAGGCCAAGCAATCTTCCTTGGAAAGTGGCACCATGCATGGCCAAATGGTGCATTATCAATAATCCTCAAAATAAGAAGTGGCGTGGTATTACAGTGAAAGGCAAGGGATTCTGTGCTCTGTGTTCACAGTAGTTCCTGGGTATACACTTGACTCTTAAATTCCAGATGAATTTCTATTTCAATAGGAATTGAATAAAACATAAATGGATGTACAAAAAAGTAAGCATAACATCTCAAAAGACACAAATAATAACTCACATTAATTACTATCTCCTTATGTGCTTTACATATTTTATTTGTGAGAAAAACTTGAGATTGATAAATTTCTAGACCTTTAGCTCGTGGTAAGTATTATTCTCAAAGTTAGAATATTATCTGAAAAAATAGGGATATTATTTGAAGGACAAATATGTATGCATATATATATGTAAATGTATGTGTGTGTATATTCATATAAACACATACACACACAATTTGGGCCTCACCTAAGTAATGATGGATTACTGAAACGCAAATATAGAATTATAGAATTGATAGAATCAGAATAATCAAAAATATATATACTTAAAAATAATTTTTATAAGAAATATGATTTTAAATAATCATTTAAAACATACCTTTTAAAAATTAATAATAATGTATGGTCTGCAGTATTAAAGAAGCCTAAGGTTTTCATTTCTTATCTGCTACTTATATTGAATAATACTGATAACAAGAGCTTAGTACATGATATAAAAATAGATATTATTGCTTATTTATCTAGCACTTATTTCTATTTTTTAAGTAATTAATTATAAGTAGGAATATAGTGTTATTAGCATGATCTCTGGACTCAACCAGTCTTGATGGAATCACATGTCCAACACAAGTGTGGCACTGGATAAGATATTTAACTTTCTGTGTTCTTTTACTCAAGTAAAAAATATGTTCAATACTAACACCTATGATATAATACTTTCATCTGTAAAATGTGTATATAAAAGGAAGTATTTATAACATTGTCAACCTCATTCTAATTGTGCAACATATATGATCCAAATGATGACTTATATCTAATAATTATATACTAGTTAAACTAAGATCTTTCCAGTCATATATATCATTCTACTTTTTATTATGAATTTCTAGAATCATTACATTAATTTTTTAAAATGCCGGATCATTCATATACTCAAAAACCTTCTTGAAGTCATTTATTTAAGAATCACCTGTGATTTCTCAACAGTTTACAAAACTTGAACCTTATGATAATAAAAAATATGAAAAATGTGGCTAACTTCATCCTTATGGGATTGACAGAATCTGACGACATCAGGCACATCCTCTTTATGCTCTTCTCCTGATATATCTGAATACTGTGCTTGAGAATGCAGGGATGTTACTGATAATTCGCCTGGATCTACAGCTTCACACCCCTATGTACTTTTTCCTTAGTCACCTGTCATTCCTGGACTTCAGTTACTCATTGGCATCAAACCTAAAACCTTAGAGAACTTACTGATTTCCATCAAGTATATTTCATTCAAAGGCTGCTTCACCCAGATATATTTTTTTGTCTTCTTAGGTTCCACTGAATTTTCCCTTCTCTCTTCAATCGCCTATGACCACTATGTTGCTATCTGCAATCCTCTCCACTACTCAGTTGTTATGTCTATGAAACTCTGCTGAACGTACATCACTGGGTCCTATGTGATTGGCTTTACTGAATCCTTAGTCAATGTTCTTTACATGAACTGTTTGCATTTCTGCCACTCCAGTGTAAACTATCACTTTTTCTGTGACTTAACCCCAGTTTTAGCCTTGTCCTGCACTGACACTTGTGACACTGAAATCATGGTAATCATTCTCTCTGACATAACTGTAACGGTGTCTCATGACAATCTTCATGTCTTATGGGTCCATTCTGTCTACTATCCTGGAAATTAATTCCACTTCAGGAAAGTGCAAACTCTTTTCTACCTGTGCCTCCCACCTCCTAGGAGTCAACATATTTTTCAGCACCATGACTTTTATTTCTTTAAAACCAAAGAAGTCCTACTCTTTGGGAAAATATCAACTGGCCTCTGTGTTTTATACTGTGGTGATCACCATGCTGAACGCACACTTTTATACTCTTAGGAACAAAGAGGTGGAAAATGCTCTCATCAGAGTCATGCAGAAGAGAGATGGTTCCAGGCAATTTAAACAACTATAATGTTGAACATTTAAGCTCATCTTTCTTTTCTTTCCTTATTGAGTATTTGCTTGATTTCTCTCTAAATAGAAGAATATCCTTTAATTAGTTTGCATTTCTATTGCACAATCATCTTCTTGACCATACATGATCTGGAACATTTCCAATAATATGTTTTTAGAAACACACGTAGTAATTGGAAGCTATGAAATATGGTTAACATTGTTGTTTAAATATTGTGATTTTTAAGGCAACTAATGAGCAAAAATATGTGGTTTTATCTTTCAAATTGTATCATAGAATTCCCCATGTATGCTCCAATTTCAGGTAATTTTATTATGGAGATCACTTTCAGAATTCCATTTTATTCTGTAGAGAAGAAATATTGCACAGTAGTAATGAGCGCTGCTTTGGAATGGAAAATCCAAGATTTAATTTCTAGATCTGCCAGCTTTTTAGCTGCATATTCCTCAGTAAGTCACTGAAACATTAAACCTGGTTTCCTCCAATGTACAAGAATATTAAAACTACTAAATCCATATTGTTATTATAAACATTACAACAGATGATGAATTGAAAATTTTAATCCAGTGCTAATAAATTAAGGCCCATCATCAGAGTACTTAGATTCTTTCAAAATTTTGAATGTTCAACGGATTATGTTATGAAAATATTCACTGTTGCTCTATACATACTTATAGTTAAACTTATTAGTATACAAACAACTAAAGTCAGTGCTCCAATATTTGGTCTTAGAGCAAAGTAACATATTTGATAGAATTAATGTATAGAAAAAATATATGTGATCATTGAAGAAAATTTGGAAAATATTTTAAAATATTAAAGAAAATAAAAATATCCTATAGATTTTGATAGCTTTTTCATAGTCCTCTAGGCTATGTTTATTACATGTATGCATTTATTACGTATGTATAAAACATTTTTCTCATTTTCTATCTCTTTTTTTTTGTAGCTTTCTAATTCCACTCATCCCTAAAATATTTGTCAATCCCTCTGTCATTAAATATTGAAAAATAGTTTTCTTTGTACATAAGCAAAATCAAGAATCTCATCTCGCAATACTTTAAGATCTGCCATTTTATGAAATCATCATATTAAAAATCTTTACACTATAAGATTTATATTTCTCTTTTGTATCTACCTGCTAACCATTTGAAAACCTTATCATTATGTGATGTGTCAACAAACTTCAGTAAGTAGTATTTCTTTGTTTAACTCCATATGATTAAAAATGAATCTTTTCCTTTCTCTTGATTTCTATAATTTTGTTATATAAAAGAAATATATTCTTGAATTAAATTCTTGTCTCATTTGTTCAAAAAATTTTAATAGAGAAAATTTGGAAAGCTAAGAAATGATAATGAATCCAAATTTTGTGACAAACTTTATTCTTGCTGATTGCTAAAATTTCCCTTAAAAATTTCTCTACATAATCTGTAATTGCCGTTTTAATATACTCTGCTATTAATTGTATTTTTAAAACATGTTTTCTGTGTTTTCCAGTTATTTGATTATTTTTATTTAAATGTTTACCCTGGTTATTAAATATGTTATAACATTCAAGTGATTTGTATTCTATTAAATTATATTAATGTTTTCTTTGTAGAATTATATTTCTTCATTTTCCTAAATAATTACTTTTTAAAACATTTCAACACCTGTTTTTAGAAGTAAAGTTTTTAACTACTTTCACTACTTTATCATTGTTCATTAATTTATTGAAGTAATTAAAATGTTCATTTTCCCCTCTAAATCCTGAATTTATATGAAAATTGTAACTTACTATATATAATATCCATATAAACTCTGTGTTATGATTTATTTTTGCTCTGATGTCTGTGTTGTCTACAGGCTATATTTATTGCAATTCCTCTTTTTAATTTGCAATATGAGATGTCTTTAAGAATTTATTTTTAAAAATATACATTATTATTAATATTCTAATATACATTGAGTCTTTTCTTATATATAATGCTTCTTTATATTTTCTGATCTTTTTATTGAACTGTGGTGGCCTTCTTTTTATTTATGTACATTTCTATGATTTAGAAATTTGTTGGTGTGTGTTACCAATGATGGTCAACAGATATTTTAAATTTTCAAACAGTAGTAAGTTCAGATAATGTTTATGTTTTTATTAAATTCAGACAAACCATCCTCTTATAATATATTCTAGAAAGCATTTATGATGTTATTAATTAAATGTAATATAAATTTTGGGCAATATGAAAACACTAGATTATTTACATTGTCCGTCTTTCATCACTATTTATATCATTGTCTATCATATTTTATGTAAGATTTGGTCTGAGGAGCTTTTAAACAAAATTCTTGTTTATGGTGCTATGGTATATGTACTGTAAAAGTTGAGCCCTTTAAAGATTGATAAAAAAAATAAGATTGGATTAGAGCATAAGAAATTAACAAAAATTTTTGTTTTCCAATTATTGATGTTATACAATGTTATAAAATTGATTATATTTAGGAGCAACTATGGAAAATATTCCAAGACCTTTAGAACCTTAATTAACATAGTTTATGTTCATAAGTTATCTCTGAAGTAGGTACTTGTATTATCTGAAATTTCATCTAAAGTAATGAAAATCCATACTCCTACTTGTTCAGGAAAGTCATCCTTACATTTTCTCTATGTCACATACTTCACATTGAGTCCATCAGCTTATCATATTGATTCTCTGTACAGAACGTATTTGGAGTGTGACCTTTTCTCATTCTCTTCCTCCTAAGACAGTGCCTTATCACCCTATATAAAATTGCTTCTGCCTCCATTCCACATCCATGCTACATTTGTTTTCCATAGCAGTTACCTCATCTAACATTCTATATCTTGTTCTATATATTTTGATTACGCCTTTTTTTTTCCTTTCTGTTTTCCTCCACAATGAAAACTCTATGACCACAAGATTTTTGCCAGTATGTTTAAATGCCATATCCCCAGCATGGAGAAGACTGCCTCAATAGATATATATAAATGACTGAATTTTACAGACGATGAAACTGGGAAACAGAGAGACTACAATACCTGTTCATTGCCAGTCAACAGCTTAAAGGACAAACATACATTTGAACCCAGGCAGTGACTTTAGAGCTCACATTCTTCATTACCACTCTGTTTTCCTATAAAATTATACTACTGTCATTAGAATTGAAAAAAAAATTCTTTGCTTTATGATATATATATTTTTTAAATTAACAAAAAGAACGGGTTTCACTGAGAAGTGTATATTGTTGTCAGGATTTCTATACCTATACTGAAAGAAGACGGTGTGACTTTGACAATACCAGTTAAATGTTTCCAAAAATACATGAACAGTCATATTTACAGTAAGAAAGAACTGTAACGGAAAAAAGATTTATCAGGTTATTTGTTTGGACTATGAAGAGAACCAAAGAACTTTTTTCACCAGGTACAAGGTGTCTTACTGTAAAAAAATGAATATAGAAATGGATTGTCTCAACAAAGGGTTAAGTATTGTCTATGATGCACAAATGCAGAATTGTGCTGACTAGGGTTTATGAGTGGCTCTTTTCCATGAAGTAACCCTAGAACACAGATTTCTTCTATGTTGGATTTTCTCCCAAGATGTAGTCCTCTTCTACATGTAATAAGAGGATTCACATAGAACTCCTTTCACATTCAAGTCTGAGGGAAATATGAGGTTTTCACATTGGGAAAAGAATTCCTTTGTGCTTTTTTGCTTTCATGTAGAATTCTTTTAAGGAAAAATTCAACTTCTTGAATAGATATAGGGGTGTTCAATTTACCCGTTTTTCTGGTGTGAACATTTTAAGGAATTGTACATTTCATCTAAATTATTAAATTTAACAACAGAAGATGTTTATAGCATTTTATTTATATCCTTTTAATATTTGTATGTAACTTACAGTGTTATACCTTTTCATTCCTTATATTGACATTTTGCTCTTCTCTTTGCATATTTGTTGCTTAGCAGATTACTAGACTTTGCATAGTAGGATCCACTTCATCTTTCCCAATCTTTGTGCTATTGTTGCCATAAATTTAACTTTCATATGTGAATAAGCCCCACAATGCATCACCACACTTTTCCATTAGACACTTATTATTAAAGCAATTTCATTTTTTAAAATTCAATATTTTATATATTTGCCTTCAGTTTTATATATTTATGTTATTATTTCTTTGCGTAGACCCAATTTTCCTTCTGTTATATTCTTGCCTGAAAAATTTTTGAAGCACATGCTTACTGGCTCTAAATTATTTCTGAGCCAATGACAGCACAACTCTGTGATGAAACCGAGAGCCACTGTATGTACATTTTGGATGGATTGTACAAGGCAGGTGACTGTATAATACAAGTGAATGCTGCGGTGAATAATGGACTGTGATTAATGGTACAAATATGAGAAAGTTCTTTCAGGAACTATAACAAATATACAATACTAACTCATGGTGTAAATAATAGGATTGTTTGTAGGAAAATACACCAAATACAAGCCATAGACTATAGATAGCAGTAATAACATGATGATGATCTTTCATTTTTTGTAACAAATGTGTCACAGCATTTGTAAGATGGTGGTGGTGGGATGATGTATGGGAATCTTGTGTGATATAAATGATTGATTTGTTAAATCTCAAATCCTTAAATAGATAAAGTAAAAAATATAATCCATAATGAAGAATGAATATTTTGATTTTTACAGCCAAAAATGTTATATATTAAATACATCCCTGAGTACTATTCCTAAATTTGCTCTAAAGCATGAAATGGCTTTTTTCAATGGTCGTAATTACAAAATTAGGCAATCATATTCACATTACAAGATTTTACTAAATTTAAAAGATAAACAATGTGAAAATTATTTTAAAATTTTCCATATGACTTAAGGGATCAGATAAACTCACATTTCAAATTGTCTCATAGGATGTTTTTTTATACCAAATCATTTTTGTGCTCATTCCTGACTATGATTCTAATTCAATTGCCCTTCAGAGCCAGAGAAGAAAGAGGAGCAGTAGGCATTCTGGAGGTAGGTACACCTTGTGGGCCATCAGAAAAAGTGCATTATCTTTCTCAATTTCTTCTCTAAAAATACATATAAAATTCTTCATTTTTGAACTTTGCCATTTGTTTTACAATTATTTTTATTGTTCTAATTTTAACTTAATAAAAATATAAGGCATTTTTATTCTATTCCTGTCAAGAAAAATTCATTTCCATTTCATTAATATATTACATTTACTTATGTAGTCTCTAAAATAACTATGAATTAAATATCACCTAATGAGCACTAACACAATTATTTATAAATGTTATTGCTAAAAGTATTAAATCATGATATTTCTCACAAATTAACATTTGATTTCTGATCTTTTCCCCTATCACATTTGTTTGTTTCTCATTCAGTGGAATGTAAAGAAAGAATAGTTTAGGTAAAAAAAATGCAAAAAATTAAAAAAAAACTTTTTGAATAATTTAATGCTTATAATGTTCAGGATTCTATTAGGAATGATGGAAATATTTTGGTGATGGGTGTTGATGATGGTAAACCAACATTGTGAACATAATTAATACAGTGAAAAATGTATCTGAATGTGATTGAATGGGTAAATGTTATTTAGTATATATGGTAACAGAGTAAATTCTTTTTAAAAAATCAATGAAACTAAACTACACAAACATTGAACCCTATTTTAAACCATGAACTATAAGTATAATGATAAAAATGTACTACCATCAATTTTAAAAAATGTTCCAAACCAAAGCAAGGTGTTAGTGAAAGGGTGGTGTGGTAGTTTGCAACTTTTGTAGACACCAGATAATTATGATTCATTTCTATGTAGGGAGGACCATTTGATTAAATTAAGGGCTTTTGATTAGATTGCATGATTCAAGGTTGACCTCAAATCTTTTAAGAAAGTCTTTTATAAAGGGAGGAATTAAAAACTGCAGATACAGAAAAAATCTAAATAGACAAAGAAGAACCCAGAAGCTGAGAGAGAGAAAGGACCTATGGGCCAGAATCTGAAATCAATGGAACACAGAAGCTGAGAGAAAGCCACTTTAGCCAGAAGCTGAAAACAATGGGCCCGGAAGAGAGGGGAGAGATGCGTGAATGCTGCCATATGCCTGATCACCCACAAATGCAGCTCAGGAAGAAAGTATCTCCTATAATGCTGATCATTTAGAATATAGTACTACCCTGAAACGTATTAGCTGTGTTAATAACCTAACCTCCTGAAATACAATTTCCTCTACCTGGAAATATAACCTGTTTAATTCTCTCAAAATTCCCACAAACATGTAAGCAATGAAATAATATGGAAGCATAACCTATGAAAGAGTTCCTAACTGTTTAATAAAATTGACTATGCTTATTTAAACTGTCAAATGATATACTTCTAAGTGTTATGAGAGAAAGCTTAAACTAATTGAGAATTTCATGGAGGAGATAAAACATGAATATTATAAACTTATGAAGAAGAGTTATGAACAGGAGAGTTGGGGCAGTAAACAGTTAACTGTCATGTTCTATGTAATAGAACATTAGAACATCCAATATCTGGTAGGGGTGCTGAATGTCAAATGCTTTCTGTTTTGTATGGTCTTTCCTTGTCCTAAGGATCCCATATACCAATCAATAGACTAGTACTTGGCTATGATACATAAAAACTCTTGAACAATTTTGAAAAATACCTGGATGCTGGGCCCCACACCCAGAGATTCTAACTTAGTATATAGGTAATATTGTTCATGGAATTAGAATTTGAGGAATAAAAATCTTTGAGTCATAAAAATATATTTCCTGGAGACATCTATGCATGCTACACTTAAAACCAAACTGGATGGTTTTAGGCATTCAATTACTCCAGCATGAGGGGAAATATTACAATAATGTCCAATGTCATAACTCCAATAATTGATCAGTCTTGAAATTTGGCAAATTAATTTTCATTTCATTTTTTTTAGATTGAAAAAAGAATTACTCTATTAAGAATTCATTTAAGCAAATTATGAATTCAGAACATCAATATGTGGAAGTAAATAAGGCAGCATCTGAGCAGTGCCTGAAAATCTTGCCATACCAAGGATGTATGAACCTGTGTCATATTCTAACTTGAGAAAAATTCTAAATTGAGTCTTGATATAAAAAAATATTATGCTTTCTCAGCTATTATCAAATGGAGTAGAACATTAAGAGATTAATATGAGGATTCTGAAGAGTTATGATTAAAAAAATGGAAACTGATAGACTGAGAGTAAAGCAGGTAAGAGTGTGGAACTAATAAAAATACGATTGGAGCATTTCAGTTAGGTGCAAGCACTAATGGGGCTGTTGAGTAATATTTATAACGTTAGGTCAAGCTGTGATAATAGTTAAATTTAAAATTTGAATGATTTTGATTTGGGTTACATAAAAAAGTGATATGCCTTTAAAAGTAAATTATATTTTCTATTAAAAACAGGAAAGATTTTTATCTTAATAACCATACTGAAACTTCCTAGTTTATGATTTGTAGATAAATGAAATACTAGCTGCAGAATAATTCCTGAAGCAATTTGGAAGTATATGTAAAGTTTCTCAAGTCTCTAATCAATTTTTTAATAATGAATCTATCAAATAAAAAGGAGATATTTTCCCACAAAGAGAAAATTTCAGGGCTGAATAATTATTCTTTAATATAAATCCAATGAATGAACTCTCCCAGATGTTACAATCTGACCATTAGAAAGAATGTACCTAACAGTGCTGCCTTATCTGTTCATGAATCACTGGGTAATTATCAAAGGAAAGATTTGGGCCTCCCCTTTTAATTTATATAAGAAAAAAATCAATGAAAAATTTGATGAAGCACTTTTAAAAATAAAATGTGTGTATATGTGAATGTGCTTGTGTGTGTTCTGGTGTAATCATCATATCTCTCCAAGAAGAGTGTTAACTCATTGAGAAAAGAGATTACTTATTATTATTATTTACTTCACAGCCTTCGGCAAATGTATCACATACAAAATATCCAAGTAAATATTGATAATGTTTTTACGTATATGAGCATGTTTTTATAGATGCATGAATTTATACACACATACTATTTCATGAGAATATTCATTTGTATTTGTTTACTTGGGAAAGAACAGTGATAAGAAATCAAAGAAAGAGGTGATCTTCCAAATATCTTTTATCTTTCTTTGGCATTTGGATAGTTTTGCGCATAGTGGTATTCAAGAAATGTCAGTTTAATTCAAAATTATATTTTAGAGTTCTTTTCCAAACTTTACCTATGTATATGTAATATGGCAAAGTAAATTACAGACTATACCTTCTAAAATGATATATTTTCTGAATAGATAGGATAGGAAAATTAGCATAAAAAGAGCTATAAATTGTGTATATACCTTAAATAATTAAAGGCACCTGGTTAGGAAATTTTTACATACTATCCTTCAAAATAGACCTCCTCTAAAGAGAATGAGTCTTCATTCATGGGAATGACTGATTGTAGCTCGTGAGATGAGATTTGTGTGTGCATGTGTATATGGATACAGACATAAACGTTTGTTTTTGCATTTTTCTTTTCTTCTCAAACTTCATTTTACAATGTAATAATTTATATTATAAATCTTATAAGGGATCAATTAAGAAATTTAATACAGATTATTGTAGAGCTATATTGTAGCTACTCTCTACCTATCCAATTATAAATAAATTTTTATAATACAGAAGTTGTAGGTTTAAAGTAATATCATGCAGACAATACAGAGTTCTAATAAACCCCCCAAAATTAACACATGCTTTAGTGTGGTCTCTGGTTACAATTGAGAAAATAATATTATTAAAAATGAGCTATTAAATATTCTTTGGCTTATATGATTTTATAAGAATCACAGTAAATGACTAAGATTGGTTGCCTTGAAGATTTTTCATCATCGTGATGTACTTCTTAAACTGATTATACTTGATTCATTTACTTTTTAGTCATACATTTTTATTTCATTCATTCTAAATATCATATTCCATTTTTAATATTGTATGAAATAACATGGATTTCACACCTTATTTATAGTTGTCCTGGTTGTAATTTGTATGTGTTATTTTTATTTTGTAATTGCATTGAACATGTATTCTTATATTGAAAATTTCATGTAGTTTACAGAGTTATATAATATTTTAAAAGTATTATGTAATTGTCTTTTAAAATCATTATGTTCCTACCCTTCTGTCTATAGGATCAAAAACATGCCACACTTTAATTGCTCATGATAAGAATCAGTAATATATTTTATTTTTACAAATATTTTCCTTAAATATGTATACCAAATTTTGTCAGTATTCTCTCCATCTTGAGGTGTAACATCCTTTTTTCTATCTGCCCATTACTACTTCCATGTAACTTTCCTCAAATATTGATATTTCCAGAATGAACCATGCATTTCTTTGCCTCTTCTTCAATTTTTCTATCTGATTTTCCCAATTCTCACACCCTCTCCCACACCAAGTGACCAACTCCGAGTATCTGAAATTTACCAGGTAAATTTTCATTTTGAATATGGTGACAAAAACACATAATTTAAAATATATTTGATATACCAGGTTTCAAAATAATGATAGTTCATTTTTCTCATCTAAGTCTTGATTGCCCTGGCAATGTTTCTGTTAACCATGTGTATCCTTGGTTTTATGATCTATTCAGCTACCATTATGATCCTTTTATTTCAACTTAAATAAAAAACATGATTGTTTTCCATAAAATATGATGTTATGTCAAGAAGTATTTAAAGAATTCTTGAAAGACCAAAGCATTCAATGTACATAAAATAAATGAAGTGAAATTAATACTTTGATATAATGTAGGTTCAAAGTCACTCACATATTCATACAGGAAGATTAGAGTTCCATTAAAAAATGAAGTCAACAATTTAGTGGATATTTGGAGAACGTAGTGCAGAATAAATATCATAGGATATTTGCCATTCTATAGAATGTGGTGGGAGGACAGTAGAGCAGCTATCAAAAAATAGCTAAAGACTCTAAAAAAGGAAGAGGGCACAAGAAAGGGCCACCTAGCAATGCATCGGGAAATAGACCTGGATGAAAAGGGAGAAATGGTAAATGCAAATGAGTTTCTATGGCTAAGAGATTTCAAAGTGGGAGGGGAGGTCATTGCCGAGGTTAGCCTTATGCAAGGGTCAGTAGGCTCTCATTGACTGTTACAGCAAATAGTACCTCAAACAGCAGTCCTCCTGAGGGCTCTAGAGACATCCAGGAATTAAAAGCAAGGCAGACAGCTCAGGAATTTGGCACCCTGTCAATCATCCTTACTTTGGAATTTATGCTCCCCAGTGTAACAGAGTTAAACTTAATCATAGGTTCTCTACATATAGCTCTCTTGCTTCATTTATTTCATCTTATAATTAGCACTATACTTGATAAACATATGTCCCAGAGACTTAAATATTTGATCCATCCATGTGCCAGTTGAGCTCCGAATTTCAGCAGAGTTGCAACACCTACTCTCCAGTTCATTGGACTCACCCAGGACAATTAACAAGGAGATGATGATGGGCAATGCCCATCCCAAGGAAGAGAGAGTGTTTACAACTGCAAGCAAGATAGTTCCATCCATCTGCCGTGTGAGATGTAAACACCCTCTCAGTTAGAAGCAGAGTGGGCATCACCATCCCCAAATCCTCACGAATGAATAATGAATAACAGACTCAATTATACTTATAATTATTATTCTACTATACACTTATTATTATTTTACCAATGGAAGAACATTTATCATTGATGCAACATCAGTGACCACCAGAGCTGTTGAGGAATGGGAGAGGGAAGAATAGGTTTAATATGTGGGCATTTCAGGACATTGGAGGTGTCCTGCATGACATTGCAGTGACCAATACAGGACATTGTATATTTGGTCATAACCTACAAAATTGTACAGGACAGAGTGTAAACTTTAATTTAAACTGCAATCAATAGTTAGTAGCAATGCTTCAATGTGTTTTCGTCAGTTGTAACAAATGTACCACACTAATAAGGGATTTATTTTATTTTATTTTATTTTTTTATTCTGGGTAAAAATCAAATTTTTCACAATACAAACAATATTTGTAAAATGATACATAAATATGTATGCATATATGTGCATTTGCTTACATAAAGGTTGTTTTTATATATTTTTTAAAAGATGCTTAGATTACATAAATGTAACACAAAAATTACAAGCATTTCCATGTTTCCCACCTCCCACACCTCCCATAACATCCCACATAAACATCATTCATTAGTGTGGAACATCACCTGCAATGGATATACACATACTGGGGCTTTGCCACTAAGCATGGACCATATTTCACATTGTAGACCACACTCTCTCCCACACAGTTCTTCATGGTATATGCTGATGTAAAATGGCCTATATCTGTCATTGTAATGTCACTCAGTATAATTCCCAAGTCCTGAAAAAGCCCCTGTATTACAACTGCTGTTCCCTTCCCTTCCCCAAAAGCGTCTAGTTGCCACTGGATCCACCTAACTGTTATAATTTCTTCCATTGCTTGAATCACAATATGTCTACAACAGAATATCACTAAGTCCACTCTAGTCCATAGCTCTTCTGCCAATCCTGAGGAGTCTAGGATGGTGATGTCCACTCCAACTCCAAGTAAGAGTGGACTTATATCCCATGGATAATGTGGATGGGATTATCCTGTCTGCAGCTGCAGGCTCTTTCCATTCCCTGGGATGGCCATTGTCCATCATCATCTCCTCACCAGGTGACTTGGGTGAGTTCATTGAGCTGTAGAGTAGGAGTCACAGCTCCATGGAGATTCCAGGAACAGCTGGCACACGGGCAAGCCAGAGGCTCCAGGCTCTGGAAGTGCACCTACAAACTCCAGCATCACATATAGGTTTGAATAGAAGGGACTGATGGACCATGCGCAGGGAGGACTTATTTGAGTCCAAGTCTCTCACTCTCAGGAGCACTGATTCCAAAGTAGAGCCCACTGATAAGGCATGAATCTCTTGGGCTATCATGCCTTATATAAGACTTGGGTGTCTCCAGAGCCCTCAGGAGCCCCTCTGTGTAGGGTGATATCCAATTTGGTGTTCTATGAGATCCTACTGAGGTGTGCGTAAGCGTTACCTGTGGGATGACGTCCTGACTCTCTTTGAAGTCTCTTTGCCACATGAACTCATTTGTCTTTACCTTTCCCCCCTTTTATTCAAGGTCTTTTTCCATTTGTATTGCCAGTTGGCACTTGGTAGTAATCCTTTGTTGCCAGGGAGGCTCATTCCTGAGAGTCATGTCCCACACTGGGGTGAACGTAATGCATTCATATGCTGAGTTTGGCTTAGAGAGAGGCCACATTTGAGCAACAAGGAGGCTGTCAGGTGGCAACCCTTAGGCACCCCATAACAGTAGGCTAAGTTTCAATCACAAGAGCAAAGACTGATAAGGCTAGTCACCAATAACAAGAATCCATCAGTGGACCATCATCCTTTGCCAGACACTGCCCCTGCACTCGGGGGACTGTTGCTGCTCCCTTGGAGAATGTGGCAGAGCTCTCCAGGCTGGGAATTCAGTATTCCTAATGAGTGATGTTTTTGATGTGGGAAAGTGTGGGAGGGGGTAGATTGAGACATATGGGAATGCATCATATTTTTTATGTAACATTTATGTAATCTAAAGCTCTTTAATAATAAAAACATTAATTATAATTTTAAAAGAAATTTATAAAGTAACTAGAAATATTGATATAATGAAATTTCATGTATAGGATAAAATGTTAGTGTTTCATTTATTATTAATATAGTCTTCTAAAAAACAAATACCAGTCAAAATACATTATTTTATGCAAATTTTATTAAAATAAATTGATGCAAAATATTGAGATAGACATGAACTAGCATTACAGAATCTTGTGTATACTATTCCTTTTGTCTGAGCCTTGAATCCTTCAAGTATTTTTATGACTCTACTACTTTCAGATTCCTCAAATACTGACTTTAGCCTTGAAGAATTTTCCATTAATTATTTTCCAAGAGAGCAATTCTTACTGTTTCCTTGGACACTCTCCACTTATGTTTTTCCTCCATAGCAGTTATCACCATCCATATACATGCACTTGGTTGATTATCTCCACCCATCTTATGTATAGAATGTCACTCTTGTTAGACTTCCTTGAACTTCTTCAAATTGCAGGGCCCATCACCTGTGATGGCCTTTGTACTGGTGTTCCCTTGTTGGGAAGACTTTTCTCCTATAAATATGTATGACTTATCATTATTGAAGTCAGCCCTTATCTCACTATTCCAGGTTTTTTTGTTATACACTTACCTCCAATATATCACCTTCTAGTCTGTCTTATATTTTTTTTAAATTACTTTTCACATTCTACCATGACATATAACTTACTTTTGTACATTTCTCTATATCTCACAGATAAAATATCAGTCCCAAGAAGAAAAAGACATTTATTCTTTGCTATACTGCTCATGTATGCATATCAAATACATTGTAGATATTTAACAATATATTTACTGAATAAATGAATAAAATGAAGTGGAATAATTAACAAAACACATATACATCTAATTAATCCTGCAGTAAAACAGCTTCCACAAATTTATAAACTATGAAAAATCTATTTCTTAATAACAAATTTGCCTAACAACATTGCAATTTTTTCCCAGAATTTGAGTCACTATAAAATTTACTGCAACTTATTCATAAATTTCAATAAGTTTTCAACCTTAAACTAAATGAGTTACATTATCTGACAGAATAAATTATATTTTAATTAATATTCAAAATATAAAAACTGCAATAAATTTGAAAATTCAAAATAAATAAAACTAAAAAACAACCTTATTTATTCTTGGTGAAACAGGAATTAAAATATTTAACTCTAGAATATTTATATAATGACTCAATATGAATAATGCATAGTACTGCATGTGAAATAAATAGGTATTCAGATGATTAATGGAAATATTAAATTTTCACATTCTTATACAGTTAAGAGAAAACAAAAATTATAATACATTATCTCTAGGTGCTACCTAAAAATGAATGAATAAAACTTAAAAAAGTAGGAAAAATAATATAAAATTAGAATAACAATGAGTTTGAAGCAAATAAAATTGAATAACATTCATCAAAAAGGATAGGTAAGGAGCCA
>JAQZBX010064645.1:0-16457 GCA_029593785.1 Cabassous unicinctus | reverse complement strand
TTTGTATTTCTTCTTTGGACAGTTGTCTTTTCAAGTTTTCTGCCCATTTTTTTATCGGATACTTTGTCTTTTTCTGTTGAGTTGTATGAGCTCCTTATATATTATGGATATTAAACCTTTATCAGATATGTGATTGCCAAATATTTTCTCTCATTGTCTCTGCTGCCTTTTCACACTTTGAGGTGCAAAAGTGTTGAATTTTGAGGAGGTCCCATTTATCTATTTTTTCTTTTGTTGTTCATGCTTTGGGCATAAGATTTAAGATACTACCACCTACCACAAGGTCTTGAAGATGTTTTCCTACATTTTCTTCTAGGAGTTTTATTGTTGTTGTTTTGGTATTTTTGTCCTTGATCCATTTTGAGTTAATTATTGTATAAGGTGAGAGATAGGGGTCTTCTTTCTTTCTTTTGGATATGGCCATCCAGTTCTCCCCATACCATTAGTTGAACAGATTGTTCTGGCCCAGGTGTGTGGACTTAAGAGCCTTGTCAAAAATCACTTGACTGTAGATGTGAGGGTCAATTTCTGACTTCTTGATTCAGTTCTATTGGTCAGCTTGTCTGTCCTTATGACAGTACCATGCTGTTTTTACCACTGTAGCTAAGTAACAAGCTTTAAAGTCAGGAAGTGAGAGTCCTCCAACTTCATCCTTCTTTTTAGAGACATTTTTGGCTATTCGGGGCCCCTTACCCTTCCAAATAAATTTGATTATTAGCTTTTTGATTTCTGCAAAAAAGGTTGTTCAGATTTTTATTAGGATTGCATTGAATCTGTAAATCAATTTGGGTAGAATTGACATCTTAACGATATTTAATATTCCAGTCATGAACATGGAATGCCATTCCATTCATTTAAGTCTTCCATGATTTCTTTTAGCAATTTTGTAGTTTTCTGAATACAAGTCCTTTATGTCCTTGGTTAAGTTTATTCCTAAATATATGATTGTTTTAGTTGCTATTATATATGGAATTATTTTTCTGATTTCCTCCTCAGGATTGCACATCAGTAGTATATAGAAACACTATTGGTTTTTGCATATTAACCTTGTATCCCACCACTTTGCTGAACTCTATTAATTCTAATAGCTTTTTTGTAGTTTTTCAGGATTTTCTAGATATAGGATCATGTCATCAGTGAATAATGAAAGTTTTACTTCTTCCTTTCCTATTTGGATGCCTCTTATTTCTTTGTCCTACCTAATGATTCTAGCTAGAATGTCTAGCACAACATAGACTTCTAATGGTGACAGTGGGCATCCTTTTCTAGTTCCTGATGTCAGTGGAAAAGAAGAAATAGAAGACCACTACAAACCAATCACAAGTGAAGAGATTGCAACAGTCATCAAAAACCTCCCAAAGATGAAAAGTCTGGGACCTGATGACTTTACAGGTGAATTCTACCAATCATTCAAGAAGAAATATTACCAGTCTTGCCCAAGCTCTTCCAAAAAATTGAATAGGAAAGAATGTTGCCAAACTTATTCTATGAAGCCAACATCACCCTAATATCAAAACAGATAAAGATACCACAAAAAAAGAAAGTTACAGACCAATATCTCTAATGAATATAGATGCAAAAATCCTCAACAAAATACTTGCAAACAGAATCCAAAAGCACATTAAAAGAATTATATGCCACAATCAAGTGTGTTTTATTCCAGGTATACAAGGGTGGTCCAACACAAGAAAATCAATTAGTGTAATAAACCACATTGATAAATTGAAGAAGAAAAATCACATGATCTTCATATGTTTTTGATCCTTTGAAACTTATAGAGACTTGCTTTTTGGTCATTCTTAGTGAATGTTCTATATGCACTTGAGAAAAATGTATGATCTATTTTTATGGGTGTGGTTTTCTATAATTACCTATTACTTCATATAGGTCATACGCTGCTCGAATCATTTGTACAATTTTAGATAATTTTCATCTACTTTTTCGTTAAATTACTGACAATGAGCTGTTAAAGTCTGTATCTACGTTTGTGGATTTCTCCCTTAATGTTAATTTAAATTAACATTAAATTTAGTATTACTTTCTCCCTTTAACTCTGTTTTGTATTTCTTTATCTGGGAGCTTCATTATTACATGTATAAATATTTAAGATTGTAAGTGTTATTGATAAATTGATCATATTGCCAAAGGCCCTCTTTAATATTCTTGTTTTTCAAAGTCTCCTTTTCCAAATATTAATAGAGCCACTTCAGCTTCTTCAGGTTTAATGTTTGCATAGAAAAACTTTTTGCCTATTTAAAATTTCAATATCTGTGGCTTTATGTTGAACTTGTTTTATTTTATTTGTTTGTTTTGTTATTAGCATGTAGTAGGGAGATTTACTTCAAGAGACAAAGTAGTATATATTAGCATTAAAAAAGTTAGGCAAAAATGTGTGTTTTTCTTTTAAATAAATGCTTTATCTATTTTCAGATATCTGTTGGGACTAGATTTAGATTAGCAATAATTTTCTGAGTATATTTTCTTAGCTTCTATGAAGCTGAGGTTATATTTCTTTCTGTACTATGTGATTTTCAAAGACATTCTTAGGGACTTATAATTATTTCATTATTTCATTACAAATTACACCTGGACTCTGTCATTTTACATATTTAATTCCAGGTGTGCTCTATTTTCTTATCAGGTTTGTATAAACTGCAATTACTCTCCAAATGTCTGGATTTCTTTCTCTCATTTTTTTCCCCCCTTTGAGACAAGTTTAAAATAGTAGCTCCATATCTTGGCTACTAAAAACTCATCATTAATTTTATTTCCCTCTTAAATTATACAAGCTATTATACTTCCTCTCTCGTTCCCTTTTGCTACTTTCGCTGCTGGCGGCTTTTATTTTATATTCTCACTATTTTCCTCTGCTTTTTAAGCTTTAACCAAAACAACGTGAGTGAATGTGTATGTATGTTACATCCTATTACTTTAACTCTGTGCCAAACAATTAATGCTTTTGAGCTTTTATGTCTTTATGACTTTTGTGGTATATGTTTTTCTTCATGATTATTAGATTCCATGATGTGAAATATTGCCATTAATAAAAATCCCTCCCTAGTAATCATGTGGGTACCCGCTCAGGAAGATAATGCTTTCTCCCATCCTCTCTTTGTCCTCCTCTCCCCTACCTACCCCCTGACATTATCACAAAACCAGAAGGCCTTCTTTTAAACAGATGGACCTTCAAAGTTAAAGCATGGTACATGGTTATGGCAGTGATAAAGTAGTGGGAAGAAAACTGGAAAATTATTAGACAGGCAAACCACGGTGCCTATGTCAGTCCATGCAGAGGTGAGAGACAAAGACATTTATAAATGGCAAGGTGTGTACTTGTGAATACCAATGAGGAACCCTGACTACTCATATGTTTTCCAGTGATAGCCTATGAGTTGCTTTATTGTGACCAAACTAAAAAGCAATTTTTATTTATCTTCAAAATTCAAAGCAAGTTTGTTTCACATTTTGCTTCAGCATCATGGCACTTTTAAGTGGTTTGGTTGATTTATAAGCAACAAAAATGACTGCCAAGTCACTTCAATGATTGGTAAGAAATTGCTTTAGAGACACAGAATATTTACATTTTTTGTATTTAAGAAATTCTAACTGCTTTACAGCATACTAATATTAGGTGTTTTATAAACCATTATTGGGTAATTCTAGCAGCAATATTGGATCAAAAATTTTATTTCCATAAATTAGTCATGGAAATCAATATTCTATTTGAAAATAATAAGTTTATGTGGAGTGATAAGCAAGGACAAATGCCATGCCCTACATACATCATTTTACCCCAAAACAGATCCCCCTTTCTTTTAATTATATGTAATTTTTAAACAAAGGGGCAAAAATAATTGAAAATTGTTGCAAAGAAAAAAAGATCATATATTCAAGTGAGGAAAAAGTGGAAAGAACAGAGAAAATCACAGAAAAAAATAAAGAGGTTGTGTGACTGCGATCATGATTTCGAATCGGCATCTTAGAGCATTTATGGTTGAAAAATCTACCAGCCAGCATCTCAGATTTTTTAAACAGATATTTTATTTAACTGAAGAAAAATATTGCCACGGTTGAAATTGTGTTTATGCAGATTTTACTCTTATTTCGTTTGTGTGCTGTTTTCATTACTTTCTGTAGTAAAAAATAAGTTCTCTCCCATAAAAATTTTCCAATTGAAAACCAGAAACTGAAATATTCAAATAAAGTGAGTATAAATCCCATGGAATTGGGTAGTGGATATTCAGGAAGAACTGTTCCTTTTAGCCAAGACCAAGTTTTGGAAACAAACTGACAACACTTAACAGCGTTTTAATAAAAATCATTTCAGTGCCTCAAAATGCATGGCAAACGGCTGCAAGTGTCAGGTTTAGATAAGCTTAAAGCAAGATGGCTGAAAGGCACATTTTCTAATCAACTTTCTGAATTATCTTTGACTCCTGGTATGGCCTCACATGTGACCTAATTATGAAGCATAACATGCCAATATTTTCATAACAAAAAATGAAAATCGGTCTTTTAATTCTTTGGAAATGGTTCATGATGTTATCCTTGCCCTGTTACTTCAATGAATTTTAGATATATTCTTCCCTTTAAACTTTGTCTTCTGACTCAAAAGTGGCAGACACCAATTTTTGGTGACATCACTTTCATTTTGTGTTTCATTATGCACATTTTGCAAGTTCTCAAAATTATATATTGCAAAGGATAATTTTTTTCCTGTAGCCATAGTTGGGTAAATTCTTGTAAAAATGCATGCTATCAAGGGCTTAACCAAAGTGGTTTACTTCTGTAAAAGTGGAGGGCAAGGACATGGGAATTCAAAATGTGACATGCCTAGGTGTGTTTCTTTAGAGGAGGATGGGAAAATATACTTCAGATTATATATTTTATTTTTTCCTCTCCATTACTGTAAAAATATTTAGATATTTGATATTAATCATTCCTCTTAATTCCCCCTTTCCATCCTGTTCTTTCTCCTTTAGACCTTTTCTCTCCCCTCCCCCCACCCTTTTTTTTGGAAGACATTTTTTTTTTCTCACTATAAAAAAAGCAGTGATATAGAGCCTGTACTTCCTGAGCTGGAGCTGGCATTGAAAAATTTGTGCATGGAAACATTTCAGGGAATAGATGCAAAAGTCCTGATGCAGTAAGGAGCTTGGTTAGTTTAAGAAACTAAGAGAAAACCAGTCAAGAAATGAGGGCTCTAATTTAATAAATGCTATCCATGTGAATCTTTTATATCAATGAAGAACATAAAAGTTGGATAAAAGAAGAAAGATGTGAACAAGTAGTTAAATTCTCCAGAGGCCAAAAGGAGAGTGACTGGGGGGTTAGTAGGTGAAGGCTGTTAGGAACAAGTGAGAATGGTCACAGATGTCACACAGAGAAAACGAATATAAAGGGATGTGATTGTTGCTACTTGTGGTGGTAGTAATTTTACGAATGTAATGATGTAGAAGTGGCAATTATGATCAAAGAGGGTATGGGTTTAGCTACCTACACTGGTGTATAACACAACAGAAAATAGTTTCAAATTTGTAGGGTTATGGGATAATCGTGTTGCCAGAGACAGTCAGCTTTCCATAAAAGCAAAGATAAAAGGAACAATAAAAACATTGGCACAGATAAAGGAAAGTTTGCTGATCAAAAAGTAGTACAAATGTTTGGAGAGAGAGAATAGGAAGGCGTGGGGGCTTGGCCAGGTTAGGGATCGTTCACAGATGATATTTTAGGTTGCATTGAAAGGTTGGGACTTCTGTCAGTGTCTGAGCTCAGCATGAATCTGAGACAAGATGAATTAATTCTGACTGTCTGAGATGAGACAGGGTAACCAGACCTATTGTTGTGGTCCCAAGGGCAGCTCCCCAGCTTTAACAGCTTACTATATATAAACTCTTGGAAGATTCATACTGCATTATGTTGCTCATATACAAAAGATAACTTCTTAATGCTTCCAATTTCTGAAGGTAATTAAGGTGAAGGCAAAACTTGAACAAGTGCATTCGTAGCAAGAGGTAAATGATAGAGACCACGAGGCCCAAGGCAATGAGTAAAATATGATGTGCATTATCCGTTAAAGCAGGTGTGTTGTGCGCCTTCACAACAAGGCAGTGTCTATTCTACCACCTACTCATACGTTTGGTAATGTGTAGCAAGGGAAGTTTGCGATACACCTAAGAAGTGCACTATTACTGCAGTTTATTCATTGGCTTCTTAGCGCCTCATGGAAGTGTAGAGCATGGTATATATAATTTGACTAACAGACAGTGTGTGATGAATCTTTTAGTGTAATCTACATAAAATTGTAAATTACTTCCAGGAATATACAAGCAAATATATACTGGATTAGTACATGTGATCCAATCCACCATGGTTTTAAAGACAAAGTGAACACTACCCATTACATTTCAGATCTGCTACTAGTGACTTATGTGGCATTAGATACATCACCCAGACATTATGAGTCTCTGAATTCTCTCTTCAAAATGAGAGGTCTGAAGAGATGCTATCTAGGGACTCTTGCAGTTTTAACACTCTTTTTTTTTGATTAATAAAAACTAGTAAAAAACAAAGATTTGAAGAAATGTAATAGTATGGCATGAGTAATATTAATACTCCTCTTTATGATCATAAATCTTTTTATTTTCTCATAATTGAATGTTATGTTTATGTTTTTTGGGGGGTTGGGGAGTGATTGTATTTACATTTTGGGGAGGAATTACTTCAACTCTATATAATGTGTCAAATCATTTCACATCTCATGTTAGATTCTGTCTTCAATAACACAGCATTATTCTGATTATTCAAAAAATCAAAATCACACATTTCAGGTTTTTCCTTCCATCTACAAAGTTTTAAAAATTTAATAGTTAAATACTGTTAAAAATGAAGAAGTGTTACTGTAACATAAAACATTCCTTTGGCTCTCCATCTAAGCTTCTAATACATACCTTTACAAACAATATTCATATTTCCAGATAAGAAATAAAATAGGGAAAGGTAAAACAAGAAAGAAAATAAAATCAATATATAAAAACCTAAATTGTTTGCATCATTATCTGTGCAAAATACCCTCCACCTCAACATTATTTTCTCTAAAATGGAAGTGATTTGAACCCATCCTTGGTTGCCCGCTAATTCTTTATTTGATGCTCACATAGAGGGAGCCACTTATTTTGCAAGTGAAGATCCAGATAAATTATCTGAGTTGGGAGCATAAGACCTTGGTAGCACAAGAAATCAAAGTTAAAGTCGTCCTTCAGCACTAAAGCAAACAAATGAACAAAAAAATCAGATCATATGTCTTTGTTTGAGTCATTTGTGGACCCCAGAAAAATAATGTTCTTAAGCTAACCCATTCCTGTGCCTGTGAACCTATTCCATGTGGGAGCTTTTGGTTAGATCACTTTTGATTAGATACCTTAGGTTAAAGGTCTTTGGTTAGATTGTGGGACACTGGGTGGGTCCTAATCCCTTCACTGGAGTCATATATAAAGAGAACACAGAGAGAAGGAGAGCTGCCATTTTACCCTGCCATGTGAGGGAGGCCTATAGTATTGCCTACAGCATCAGAAAGACAGAGAAACTGAGATGGGAGCCAAAGACTGAATCAGGAGAGCAGCCCAAAGCTGAAGAGACGCAGCCTGGTGAGAGACGAGTCATATGCCTGATGGCCCACGGCTAACCTCCAGAGAAAGCATCTTTAAATGACATTGCCATGTGTTTGATCAGCCACAGCTGCAACCTGGTGAGACAGCATCTCTGATGATGCTTTGATTGGGACATGTTCACAGCCTCAGAATTGTAAGATTTTACCCTAACAAATTCCCATTATAAAAGCCAAACCATTTCTAGTATTTTTGCATGGGCAGCCTTTAGCAAACTAAAACATCATTGGAAATAAATATTCCCTTATTAGTCACTAATCAATTTGTGCAAATCATGATTTCCTTTTTTCTCCATGCCCTTCAGAAGACTTCCTACTTTCATATTTCATAATTTGTGATTTTTTTGTGATTTGGGACTTCTTGACTTTTTTTCCCCCAAGAAAGTGGAGTGTGAATATATCAAAATATACCACAATCTTGATTCTTAATTAAGAGAAGCTTAAGAGAAACCAGTAATGAATTGAATATGGCATTTAGGTCATAGGTATTGTGAATTTATTGTTGACAAAGAACCACTGCCATCAATTTTAAATACATTGATGAATTTTAGAAGCTTCGTTCAGATTTACCCTCACAATTCTCTCTTTAACCACAGTGTCTATAATTCTATTTATTCCTATTTTCTCATATCAGCATTTAAGATTAATAAACACTTATAATTCAATACAATTTTAATTAGGATGTTTAGGACATTATCTCCGATATACTTCATTGTCAGTGAACAGTATATTATTCATGTATATTAACGAATAAGAATTTTGAAGAGCAACTTTGTTTATCCAAAGTCTTTTGGAAATCCTTTCAAAGTTCAAGCAAACTCATCTGAAAAATGATTAAATTAAGTAAGATAACTACATGGATGTTAAGATACAACTATACCTTTATATGTGTTAGCATGCTAAACAGCCCTGTTGTTCAAAATTGTTTTTCCCTTTCCTACTAGGTCTCTTCCTGAAGAAGGGTTGTACTTCCTACCTCCCTGATTGCTTTGGACATTGGAATGGGAGTGTGTGTCACTTCCAGGCACATAATGTCATGCACCAATTTGTTTTGTTTTGTTTTTCACACAAGACCCACTTGCTGCAAAAAAAGGAGCTACTCCATGCCTAAGACCTCAATGAAAGAAATATTAAGCAGAAGTAGAGCTGAGTTAGATAACACCCAGAGAACTAATAAGGTTAGTAAGACTAATAAATAATTGTGTTGGCATCACTGAGATTTTGGAAACATTTATTATATAACTTTATATTTGTGTTTTTATTCATATTTGACTAAAGTTGTCTGCCTTGTTTCTTTTACATATCAACGTTCATCTAGATTAAGAAATTTGGCTTCATAAAACTGTTATAGTTTTAATTATTTCCTTGGAAGATTTATGGAAACATAAAGATTTATGCTGTCAAGAAATGAAGTTGCTATAAATTACTTTGGCAAATAACCCTATAGTACCAAATAATTATTTGTAGTTTTTAAGAGATCTTTTTTTTTACTTTATATGGCCATTTATCTACTGAGGAAATACAAAGAAGAATGGCATCAGCTATTCTTTGTGTGCACAGAAGTAAATCCAAATGAGATAGCCAACAATTTAATTAGTTTGTTCAGACAATACATTTACTTATAAAATTTCAGGAAAATTAAACAAAGAGACCTAACAGATGACTTGACCTCTGTATTATCTCTGATATTCCATGTTACCACCTTGGTAAATATATCTCAAATATAGATGAATGTAAAAAGTGATAGTGAATGGAAACATTGTGGAAGACAAATTCAAATTATACAGTTTGGCTATTTGTTTTCCCCAAAATCGCTTAAAAATGTTAGGCTGAGGTGAGTAAAGATAATTATATTTTAAAAATGTACTATGAAAATACTAATAAGGACTTATGTTATTTGTTCTGACTAAATAAACTGTTACCTTTTCATTGGATTTAATTTAATATAGTGGAAAAAACTGACTTCTGTAACAATTAATAGATCTTATTTTATTTTAAAAATATTGCTTACTACTTTGTTTTCCTTAGTATTTATTCTTAAGTGTAATGACAGATAATCTCTTTCGGGAAAACATAGATGTGTAATGTCCTTGAACTATTTTTTACTCAAGAGAATAAGCCAGGGCTACAAGTGTTGCCTCGTCACCATAGACATCCCACAGGACTGCACTGAACAAATAGCCCTTTTGTGTGGATCCAGGATAGTTTTCCCTTCTCGAACACAAATCCCTCCACATCTGTTCAACCAGCTCTGCTCCAGGTAACAAGAACTGTATTGATGAATTGCAAGTCTTGTTTCACATTATGTTATTCTTGGCAGCAAGTTCCCTTTTGTAGATGTAAACCACAAAGCCATTTTTAGTGCTTTTGTTTCATGAAATTCTCTCTATAAATACAAGCTTCAGAGCATTGCAATAATTTTCTCTTAAATTATAGTTCTTCATATTTGAATATAAATTAAGATCTGTTCTTTAAGTGACAAATGATATTTTTAAGTTTATCTAAAAAGCTGGTGGAACAAGAAGACAATAGGAAGAGAAAAATTTTAACAAGTGAATCACCTTCGTTGATATTAGCAAATAATGGTGTTTCCTGCCTGCAAGATGAGTCACGGAATATACAAAGGTTTCATTACTTTAGAAAAAGAAGGATAAGCAATACATGATACAAAGTAGCTTCACTATTTTTATTACATATATATATACATATATGTATTAATCTAAAGCTCTTGTCCCTTCAAATTTTTTTTTATTTTTTGAATGATTTTCAATGACTCTCTTCTTAGCATTGTTTTTCCATTAACATGAAAATTCCACTATCTTCTGACAGGCAACTCATTTTGGAAGATTCCTAACATCTAATATCATGTGGAATTGTCAACACAAATATGACTATGTGTTTTCTTTCTCAAAAGGCACCAATGTAAAAACTGAATTGAAAAACTTGATGTATGCTACCTTTGATATAACAATAGAATTAGTGAGTTGGTAAATATCACTTTGCCTAATAATGGTCATTTATTTAAAAAATAAATTTCCACAATGGGTTAACTAACATACACTTTAGAACCTTTAATGAACTCCTGAAAAGTAGTATATTTACCTTGGGGCAAACTTTGATGGCTTAGAAGATATTTAGGCCGTGATTGAAAGCATATGTCTCAATGGCTTATTCACACTGATCCTAATAATTTCTCTCCATCAATACTATACACAAAACATGTAAATTTTCCATTTGAAAATATTTTAAATGTTTTGAACACCTAGTATATGTCCCATAGGATTTTCTTTCTCAAGGTTAAACATGGCTTCATCTTTCAAACAAACACACCTTGAATGGTTTTGATTAAGTAATGCTCTTTTGAATATTTATCTGTTTTCTCTAGTCCTGTAAAAGACTGACACTCGGAGGTGCAACATTAATCAAAATGTGGTACAATCAATGTAAAGTAGATGTGAAATATAACCATTTGGTATCCAAGGAGTAGTTTTGCTACTCAAGCAGCCTAAAATTGCTTTAATTTTTTTCGATGGCTATATCAAACTGGTAAGCTCATTTTAAGAGTAAATTAAGCTCACTTGTATTTTTATAATCATTTTCAGCCTTGTCAAGATCATTTTAGGTATGGATCCTCTAATACAATACACCTGTGATATTGTTCATTGGATGAGCATGCCCTCTGTGGCAGAGGTTATTTTCTCAACATCTGTTTACCCCTTGGTTTTGAGTCTGTCCTTTTGTATTGTGCCCTAGTTAGATTCTTTCTTTTGCAGTTCTCTCCTCTCCACTACACTGGCATTTTTATTCGATGCCTGATATTATGGCAGGGGACATTCTCTGATGTTCTGATTCAGCCTTAGTCTTAGGCAGGCACTGTTTCCCCTGGGCCTTGGAGGCATGCCCTATGGCAAGCTTTCTTGCCCCTTCTCCAACTGTAGTTCTGGACCTACCATGTACTATTGCCCCTCTTTCCCGTTTAGCGCCTTCTTTTCTTTTCCCATTCCTTTCCCCACATGCAATATGTCCATGCAGGACAATAGCTACTGTTTCCTCTCTCAGCCAGTACCACCATAATCTCAGGATTTTCCCCAATTTTCCATGCCAGCAACTGATGGGGTTATTTGAGGAAAGGTTTGCAAGAGAATTCCCCTATAAGGGTAGCCCCCAGGGGCTTCAAGTACTCACACCAGCCAACACTTGGCTTTAGCAATTCATTGAAGATTTCCAAAGCTGTCTTCTACCAGGATTAAATGGCATTTGGTATTAAGCATCCCCAGTAAGCAAAAGTGTTTTGTTTCTCCCTCTAGGTACCTATCTCTCCCTATACTTTGACTTATGTGGTTTTCCTGCAACTTCAGTTCTCTGGTGGGTTCAAGAAAATGCATTAATTTATAGCTTGTCCATCTGTCTCCTTGGGATGGAGCAACACTTTCTCCAGCTTTCTATATCTCTGAAATGATACTCATAGAGGGCTTATTAGGAGACCTTATTTAAGGACTTTTTAAAAATCTAGATCTGCCTGCCCCATTATATGAATAACATATACTACATATTAATCAGATTTTAATATTTCTTTTGTATTACATGTACTCGTCAACAATCTATTATATCTTCCAGCAAGCTCCTTTTGGGCTTAGCCAGTTTTATATCCAGATAATGAATACCTAGGGAGAAGGGTAAAAGCCTACGCCCCAACTTGTACTCACCTTTTCGGATAACTTTTGGGTGGATGGGAAATGTAAGTGCCTATGGGGAAAGACTGTTTTTTTCCAGCCCAGGCTCAACTACATCCTATTTGCCACACTCCCTCCTTCTCACATACTTATAGGGTGACTGTGAGCCACTGAAAACTTTCAGAATTTACATTTTGAGCACTTGTTTTTGAAAAGATGTCTTAGTTGTAATTTTGTGGTTCTCTGGTTTGGGAAAGGTACTTTAGCTTTGGGTCCAGCACGGTTTCCCTTTAGTTATCTGTTCCACACTCTGCTTGGGTTTATGCTGTTGAATATCCCTGCTGACTTGAGTGTTTAGGTGTTCTTACTCTGGACGGCCCACAGGGTGGGCAAAGCTGGGAATGGGAGAGGGGACCATTAGAAAACAGTTCATGGCGATTCTCATAGCCATCTCCCTGTATCACGCTGTACCTTTCCAACCACCAACACTCATGTACACACACATGCACACACACACAGACACGCATGCTCACACGGAGATGCACACACATGCACACATACCACCACATCTGCCCATACATGTGCACATATGCACACACATATAAGCACATAATCATTTGCTATTTGCCAAGTCAATTTTATTTTCTCTTTTCTGTGATTAGTCTACAATATATAAAACTTACTGGCTGAGTGGTGGGTGCTGGGTCATCAGCCCACACTAATATGCTACCTTGCCTGGAATAAGAAAAGTTCTAGGCTTATCTTTCCTTTCTAGGGGAAACCTCTCATACTTAATAAACTTAAATGCTTGAATATCCCTAGGTAAACTCTCCTTTCTCTGCTGTTAGCACTCCACATTAAAGCCAAAAATATGGATTTGAAACAATCTATATGAAATTAAGTCCTAACAAATGATTCTGAATGCCCTTGGATCAGAAACATTGAAGTAGAGTCCACGAGTTAACCAGAAACAAAGACTTCTAAAGTGGATCCAAGATCATGGCAGGACATTGAGCAGTTCCAAGGGCTAGAATGGGATATATAACAGAGGACAGGTACTAGTGCTGTAGACTGTGTAAGATGTATTTCCGTAGATGCTGATTTTTTCCCAGGTATGCTGATTCCCTAAAACTAGGAAATAGATTCATATTAACGTCTAAAGGCTTATACTTTTCTCTTCAAGAGTGCAATTTTCCTTATTTACTAGAAACTGTGACTATTATTTGCCCTTTTAAGTGGCATTATTCTTTTGCTACTTATCCAAAGGGCTATGAAAAAAATATATGCATTTTGGTTTGAAACTCTTTTTTCTAACTGATTGTGCTGAAGATTCCACATAAGCTTCAGAGTTAAAATTAAACTATGAATAATATTTAAGATAAAGTTTACATATATTAGAAATGTGTGTTCGATTCCTGGCTGCTAAAACAAATAGCAAGCAATGGGACATGCATTTATTGGCTCAGAGTCTTGAGGCTTGGAGAAGTCCAAAACCAAGGCACCATTAAGGTGATGCTTTCTTCCAGAAGACGGTGGCATTTTGGGTATGGCTGCTGACAAGCCTTGGTTCTTGGCTTTTCTGTTACATGGTAATGCACATAACAGCCTCTCCTGGCTTCCCCCTTCTCTTCTGAGTTCAACTGACTTTTTCTTCTGGCTGCTCCCTCTATCTGTCTGAATTTCATTCTGCTTATAAAGGATTCCAGTAATAGGATTAAGACCCATCCTGATTCAGTTAGGCCATACTTTAACTGAAGATACTTCATCAAAAGGTCCTATTTACAATGAGTTCACACCTAAAGGTATAGGTTAGGTTTAAGATCATGTTTTTCTGGGTAAATTGCTCCAAGCTACCATGTGATACTAGAAATAGAATATTTCCTTGGCTAATAAAAAAAGCATACAGTTTTAACAGTTTTCTCATCAGACTCTATGTTTCATGCTTTGACTGCCTAATTTGCCATTCTATCCCCAGTTAGTGGCTTATAGTAGGCACTCCATAAAATTTGTTTAATTAATGAAATGTTGGTGGCAATTTAAGGCTGTTGTCTTCTACATTCTTCACTTTCAGTGTTTGTTTGTTTTTTATCTCTCATGGATCCATTTATTGTATTTCAGGTTCTAGAGCTACTTTTTGTTACCCAGTTTAGGCATAATTATCTGAAGTTCTTTTATTATATTTTCTTTCTAGTTATTTTAGCACATTATGAAATTATTGAAGAGTAATTAAGCTGTTGGACAATCACCCTTACAATAAGAATAGAAAATATATAAAATAATTAATTTCATTATTAGTTTAATTTTACTCAGATATAGAAGGCACATTTAAACAAATATTCCTGAGTTTATTTTCTGGTAACAAATTGATTTCCAATCACAATGGGTAATTTATAATAACATTGATTTACTGATATGACTTATGCTAAGAATAAGTAAACTAAATTTTTTCAAAAGTCTACCTGCCCATTAAAATCCTATTTAACAAAGATGTCTATTTGGTTTAACATTAATATATAACAAGGCTTGCTATCTAAACAATGATAGATGTTCTTTACAAATGTTATATGTGTTTCAAAACATTGGATATCATGCTAAAAACATAGTTCTTTTTTCCCTGAAACAAGATCTATGGGAAAATTATAACAATGAATTGTGTGTTTCTGTGTCAAAAAAAAAAAAGAAAAAAGATCTATGGAAGGCCTTTGGGTGACACTTCACATGTGGTTCTTGTGGCTAGAAGCTTTTTGATTTACATAATCACATTGCTTTGAGACAAATGGTTGAGGAACTCTGTGTAGCAGAAGGGTGGAGGGGCAGTCCCACAGCATATAAACTGACAGCATATGAGAAACAAAAAATTGGAAGAGTATGATAACAATGTATCATTGTTATTAGGCTTAACAAAACAACACTAGGTTCCAAATCAGGGAACACAGACTAGTGCTAGGACAAGGCATCATCTTACCTTCTTTTAGCTTTATAGGTTAATTGCTCCAACCATCTTGGAGAGCTCTTATTTCAATGCAGTTCCACCAACACTACGCTAGCTGGTAGACATTGGTCCAACATTCTAGCAAGATTGTGGCTTCCTCTTACACTTTGGTGCCTGTTCATTTTCGTGTGTGTTGCCCAGAACACTCCCTTGTCTGCTTTTTTGGTATCAGTTTTAACCATAAGGAATCATTTGAAAAATCACTTTCTCTGGGAGGTATTCCTTGACAGCCTCCTCCCTAATCTCAAATGGTCATTCTCATGACACACAGCTTTATTTATTTAAAATATTTATTTTACTATGTTAATCATATATACCGTTCTATATGGGTCCATTAGTGTAGTAATCTTGTCTGTTGGGTTTTGGTGTTATTCTTTTCACCAGTATGTTCTCAGAGTCTAAGCCTATACTTGAAACACAGTAGACATTTCCTACATACTTGTTGAATGAATAAATGAATGAACATGCATAGGAAAAAGACTGAATGAAATTACACTGTTGCTGCATTGTTGAATCAATTTTTTTTTTCTTTTTAGCATATTTTTTATTTTTGTTGTTCTTAAAATCATATATTTTATTGTGATTAAATACAAATAGTTTTAATATTGCAACAAATATAGACTGTAAGCTACCATGTGCCAGGATGTTTTCTACACAGTAGTATACCTGCTTTCATTTTACTGATTTTTAATTGAGATGTATTTTATAATAGTCATTATATCTATCAGTTATATGAGAAAAGCTTATATTACAGTTTGAATTCTACAGGTTATTGATATGGAAGAAACTGAAGTTTAACCTGATGACAAAAATAAATCAAGGTAGTGTGTTATTTATATTTACCATCTCGGTCAAGAATATTGTTATGAAATGTGTAATTTCACAAAAAGAATGGCTAAGTTATTCACCATCCTCATTTAGTTTTGTTAACTTCTTTCCTTTAGGATTTAAAATCAGGTCACATATATTTGGGGTGAAGCAATTATAATATGTATTAGGCATTATTTAACTTACATCAGCACTGTGACTAACAAAATACCAATAAAACTTTTCTTTGACCTACAATCAATCATTGTGATAGACATATTGCATTTAAATAATGATTTGTATATGTAATAATTTTGTA
>JAQZBX010064644.1:0-16458 GCA_029593785.1 Cabassous unicinctus | reverse complement strand
TAATCTTCCAGGAACATAATTTATTTAGCTTTTTACAGCATACATTGTATTTTTCATCCTCTCCACTGTGTTTTTAGTTAAGGAATTGTGATTTTCCTTTCTATGATATCTTTTCAAAATGAGTAGTTTTACTTTTATTGTTCTTTGCTTTAATTTCATAGATTTAGAAACCTTCTTCTATATTGTTGATTGCAAATTATTCATTTCCTAATTTTTTCTTATCTTTAAAACAATTTAATTTTTTAGAAAAATATTTGCTATGGATTTTCCAATTTTAGTCTTCTTTTAAATATAACAGAAAGAATGTTTCCATTTCTCTTCTGTTATTCTACAGAAGGGTTATTTTATTCATTATGAAGGGTTAAGCTGGCTTCTTTTGCATTCTGTTGGTGTGTGTTCAAATCACTAAGGCACAAAGGGATGGCATAATGTTTATATTTACCAATTTTTTTAACCAGTGTAAGAATTTTCCAATCTGAGCGGAATAAATCCTAATGTATAACTACAGGTAATCATACAATAAAGTTTTATTAATGTGATACATTGGTCAGCAAATATTGAAAAAACATAGCAGTGCTTTTTTCCTGGCATAGCTTTCAACCTGCAATGAATAAAACCATGGATCTCTTCTCATCTGTATCTCCTGATGATGTCATGGTTTATGCACATATTAAGCCCTTGTCAATCTGTGTTAGGGAATATTAGAGCGAATATATTGTATTTCCTTCCATTTTCTACAGTTTCTTTTTCTCTGTGTGGTAAGTCAAAGGAAAATATATTCCTTCTTTTAATATTTTTTTCTAACATATTTGGTTGAAATACCTCACATGATTAAGTGTGACGGTCATCTAAACTTATTTTTCTATGTCACTACAGGGGTGTTAGATTTTACAATTCCACATGCACAACTATAGAATCTCCATTAGGCCATATATCCCTTTGTACTTAGTAATTTTACTTTTGAGTCTTGAGGCACTTGTCTCCTTGTGTTTGACTTGTATTGAGGTAATCTGTCCCCAAATAGTTTAGCTTGTATCACGCCACAGCAGGTGATTCAATGAGTTAATTTTGGGCCATCTCTTCAAGTTTGTTTAATGAAAGATTTCTTTCTCTGTGTGATAAATGTAATGACATTTTATAACCCTAAATAAAACTATCAAAATTTATTCATTACTAACATAATATAATAGTAGCGCAAATGTTGTTCTTGTTCAGTATATTATAGATACAATAATCTTAATTTCTCCTTAATTATATTGATCCTTTTCTGTCACTAAATTATATTACACAATTTGGTTTCATTTTACTTGATTAGTTTCTTCTAATCATTAATTCATGGTGAAATTTTTTTTTCTGTTTTTTGTACATTTCTGCTCTCATAGAGTATGTAATTTAAAAAATTGATAAAGCAACTCTTGCTTTGTAAAAGTGAAAAGTTATTAATAAAATATCTCCTTCAGAGGATATGGTAAAAGTGTTTACATAAGACATTCCTAAACTTTTGTCCATGTGAATTCTCAAGTATGAAGAATATAATAAAATATTTCACCGTTATTAATTAATAATAGATGTAATACCAAGTGGACAAAAAGGATAGAAATAGTAGAACATTTTTTATCGTATCTAAGATAGAAAACCTATGTATTGTAGTTTATAGTATTGACGTGCAATCATTCGTACAAGGTCAAATTTACATGTAGGAGTGAGTAGAGATGGGCGAATATTTACATAATCACCTAATATACTTTTTTTCTTGCATTGAGTCATGACTTATTGGTCACTATTCTTTCAATATATCACTGAAATAATATTGTTCATACTTTGAGTACATTCATAATGCATGACTAGCTCCTATTTTTTTCTTTGTATAAAATACAGAAATTTCAGTATTTTGACTCAAGAAAGTTATTTAGGGATGTGTCTTTATTTTTGTATTTGTTAGTTAATATGATATTTGTGGAAGTTAAAATGAGATGTTTAAGAGTGGTTTTGTGTTTTATTTATCATCAACATATCTTATAGTTTAGAAATATAAAATACAAGAGCACAGAATTCATCAAATACACCTATGTATTTTTAATGCTTGTCTTTCCTGATTAATTATATGATTTGAGCATTGCATTCAATATGAAAAAATGAATAAAGAGCTGTTCTCTAGTAAGTGAGAAACCTTTATCCTATGGCTATCATAATGCCACATTATTTAAGTGATTTTTTTGCATATGTTTACAATTTTTCTGTTTTACTACATCCTCTTTCCTTTGTACGTGAGAACTATCATCTTTATAGCTGTTGGCAAATTTGATTATCAATGTGAAAATCAGGACTAAAATGCATTACATCTCATATCATCGTTTATGCCATATAGGCATATATTGGTGTCTGATTGCCCGGTACTTTAATTCTTAGTAAGGCTTTGTTTCAGTGAGTGGTGTGACACAGGGGCAAGAAAGGAGGAAGCTACCCATGGTAAACTGTGGTGATATTTGGATTAGATGGCCAACTTTTATGAGACAATACCAAGTTTCCTTCAATGCATTCTTAGACAGAGACAGCTTCACCTAACCTGGATAAGGAAACTGGTTATTTGAATACCTACGATATACCTGACATTTCTCATCATCACCTTATGAGCATTAGAGCAGTTTCTTTGCATCACATGCGAGCTTGTTGAAACACAGTCTCAAGTTCCACTGACACCAACTGAAAATGTGTCTGTATTTTAACAAGATCTCTGGGTATTTTCAATTAAAAATTTTGAAACCCTGATCTAGAGTTTCTGTGAAATGCCTGTGTCACTGGGCTGGGCCATGAATGAGGTGATTGTTATAGGAAACATTCAAATTCATAGGAACAGAGCCTGACAAGAGTAGTTCAAAAAAAATTTTTTTTTGAAGAGCAAGATTTCCCTTTATTTTTACATCAATCTCACAAAAAACCACAGCATAGTCAGAAATACTGAGCAGATAATGTGCTCAGATGCAGAGGTCTGGCATCAGAAGGAGGGGAGACTCCAGTTCACCTCCATTTTACTACCTGAAGGCAGCTGACATAAGACCAGGAAATCCGTTCTATAGAGTCTATAGTATAGACACTGGAGCAAAATAATAGAAAATCTTACTTGATGGGGTCTGTGCAGGACAATGGAATAGAAAAATTGGAAAACATTCTTTACTCAGATGAATCAGGCAGAGAAATACCAAATGGTAAAAATAAGTATTTTTTTTTTCAAGTTCACTGTATTAGAGATTGACATCTAATAAGGAATAAGACCGGTATCAGTTCTAAAAGATAATCCTAGTAGACCTGGTTAGATACCTTTTCTCCTTCTACCACAGATACCACAGAGAGAATATTCTAGGATTTGGGGAAGAACTGGCACAGAACTGATCTCACTTGTTTACATTTGTCACTGCCCCAGTGCTTCAAAGAGTTATGGCTATCAGAATAATCAATTTGGCAGCATTTTTAAAAGGCAAGTGATACTCAAAATTTCACATAATTGTCTCTGGACATTTTAGGTGCATCTATTAGACCTGGTGTTTAAAATACAATTGCTAGGTTAGGGAACTCAAATGATTTGATTGCATTGAATGAGCTTGTGATAACCGAAGTTCAGCTCACCCCAAATGTTTATTCCAAAATTGGAAGATCACTGACTGACTCTTGGATGCTAGAAGGATCATTAAAGACCACATGATCATCCCCCTGACACCATATAATTCTCAAGTCAAAGGGCTAGAAGCAGTCACATCTTTCTTGAACCTAAGAGTTCTTATCTTTACTTGGCCCTCAGAGAATCCAATTAAGGAGAAACCAGGACAAGATGCCTCACCTGTGGCCACAAATCAAAGTTTGGAGTGGAACTTTCAAGTAGGAAATTAGGGAGTGAAATATTTCAACTCAGTCCTAGGATAAATCGAAGGCCTAAGTGGTGTCCTGATAAGTAGGGCAGGAGAATGGGTAAGATTCAGTGGAAGGGTAGAGTTCCTTCCTAGAAGGAATGAAGCTAGAAGGGGTACTGAAGGCTGGTCCCTGGGTTCACTCCTGCTGAGCTTCAGAAGTGGCCTCCTCTTACTGTGGTTATACTTAGTTTTCCTCAGTTTCCTTTATAGGGTCTAAGAGGAAGGGGTCCTGGGCAATGATCCATTGATAGCTGGCTTCAGTAGTGCTGTATAGAAGTTCAAATGGGTATCACCAAGATCCAATTCTTGGGGAGATTCTGTGAGGCCAAGAGAATTGAGAGTTCTGAAGAGCTATTTGGAAAGGGCAGTGTATGAGAATTATACTAGAGAATGTTGGTGGGCCTGGCAATTTCAAAGTGAAATCAGGAAACACTCTGGGAACTATTGCTATGAACCCAGGTAGACTTGGAATCTCTTAAAGGAATAGGCACACCTGGGTATTTTTCTGTCTTCTCTGAACAATTTTATGACCAAAATTGAAGTCATTACTTGTGTATCTAATCTGAAACCCCAATAAAAAAGCTACAAGAAATACCGATGTTCACCCAAACCTTTTGGGAGGAGTCAGGAAATATTGGGCCGATAGAAAAAGTCTCTAATACTTCCAGTTCCTGAGCTTCCTCTTTCTTTGTATCAAGCCAGAGCTGAACAGTTTCCCAGCCCTCAATTCCCTGCCTTGAAGTTTCATCTTCTACCTCTATTCCTGGAAATGTTTTCCCTGGTAAGTCTCCCCACCAACTGATTCTATGTAGGCTATTCCTATCTACTTTGCCCCTGCTATGGAAATGTTTTCCCTGGTTTATTTTCCATTATAATGAAAAATATCCAATCCTTGGATACTACCTTAGGAATCGTGGAACTAAAAGTTCTATTATGATATCATGATTCATTATTTTTTGTTTCAGCTGTCAGTTTGTATTAATTGATATTAGCAAAATTGTGTAGGATTCTATGGTCTTTTGCTCATTTCTCCCAACCATAAGGTATTTCATTCACAATAGAGAAAATAGACAACTGGCCTGATAGAGGGTTTATTTTGTATCACAGTTGTAGAAAATACAAGCACTGAGTCCTAGATTTTTAAGCCCATGGTTTGATATATTAGACTGCAAATCGAAACACCTATGAGAATTTCAGAAACAGTAGTTCAAATCCTCATGAGCTATTCTTTCTTTTTAGGAATGAATACATTTTATTTGCCAAGTGAACTCATATTTAGAAGATATACTATCAACAAAACTGTTTGCTGTGAATTACTTATGCCAGAAAGTCTTTATATAAATTTTGGTCATTATTGCATTTTAGGCTTTTTCATTTGTTCCTTTGCCCTCATTTTTTGTTATGTATATTCTGAGTCAGAAAGGAGATGTCAAGAAGGGACAGTGTTTGCTTTTTAACCCTTTAGGAAAGTTTGACATTCTTTTTTAATCAATTTAGTGGGATGAAATATTTCTATGTTTGTCTATTTATTTTTCTCTCTTGCTGACAATGAAAAAAGCTAAAGGTTTGAATGCTGATTTGCAGGATCCCTGTGGCAAAACAGTATATATTACAGAAAAAATGAAAAATAAATAGCCTCTATGTGTTTTTCTTGGGCCAAGGTATACCTCAGACCAAGAAGGATTCCTGAGTGGAATAATTTTTGCCTTGAAAAATCTATAAATCTAAAGAAAAGAATTGACAGAAATAGAATTCAATTTTTTGATGCTCTCTTTTTGTGCTTTAGCCATAAGGATGATGATGTCTTGTTTGGACTTCCAGGAATCTATTTTCATGTCCACTTAAGAAAATGCCCCATTATGAAGGAAGGGTTTTTGAAATAAGACCATGATCCCTATTTTCAATCTGTTGTTCAAAGAGTAATTGAAAATAAACTTTGGTGGCTAAACAGACTATACTGTAAATTTGAATTATAATACATAACAAAGGAGGACTTACTTACATGTATATAGTTTTAATATTTAAAATCGTTTTCCTAATTCTTTGAGAGAAATGCAGTCTTTTTATTGCTTCTTTGAAGGCTTGTTAGACTTGCTTATTCCATAGAATATAAATGAAGGGGTTCTTCAAAGGGATAACTGAGGTATTGAGCAATGACACCGCCTTATTAACGGCCACCCCTTCCTTTTGTGGTTTGATATAGATGAAGATGTAACTTCCATAGGTGATGGAAACTAAAATCATGTGGGAAGAACAGGTGGAGAAAGACTTTTTCCTTTGTTGAGCAGAATGAAGTCTTAAAATGGTCTTGATGATGTATGTATAGGACAAAATCACACGCACAAATGTGACTATGAGGGTCAGCACAGCCATGATTAGAACAATTTGTTCTATGAATTCCATGTCTGAACATACAATCTTCAGAAGAGGAGAAGCATCACAGCCAAAATGGTCATTGAGATTGGAGCTACAGAAATCTAGCTGAACTCACTGGCTAAGCAGTGGGGGGATGACCATTAGGACAGTCAGGCAACAGCAGAGGACAAGTGTGGTGCACACCCTGTCGCTCATGATGGTGGTGTAGTGCAGGGGCTTGCAGATGGCCACATAGCAGTCATAGGACATGGTGGTTAGAAGAAAGGATTCTGTTGCTCCGAGGAGGATGATAAAAAACAATTGAGTGACCTAAGCATTATAGGTAACACTTTTGTCCCCAGTTGTCAGAGTATACAGGAATCTTAGAACACAGAAAGTGGTTAATATTATTTCTAAGATGGAAATTTCGAAGGAAAAAGTACATAGTTTTGAGGTGAGAGCTCACCAGTGGAAGCAGGATAATGATTAGATTTCCAGCAACAGTGAAAATGTAGGTGAGAAACAGAAATACAGACAATAAAACCTGTAGTCTTAGGTCATATGTTAGTCCTAGCAAGATGAATGTTGTTATTGTAGAATGAGTTCTCGTCATTGTCTTCAGATATATAATGAGCATGTTTTAATAAATCATAAACTTTGAATCTGAGGAATACATTATAAAAATAGTATTTCAATGCTATACAGTGAAAATCCAAGCAAGAGTCTAAATGCCACCACCCTCACCTTTTTTTTTTACATGATCATCAGTAATGCTCAGGTAGAAATTTTTGAATTCTACTACTTTATTTCTCATGATTTTGCTTTACCCATGTCTTCTATACAGGTTATTGGAAAAATATCTATCTGAAGGTTCAATTCTATTCATGTTTTAGGACCAGTTTTTATTATTTTTGTTTTAAGGAAGTACTGGGGATTGAACCCAGGACGTCATCCATGGGAAGCAGACGCTCAACCACTTGATCTACATCCACTCCCCACAACCAATTTTTAGTAGACAATATCTGTCAGTTGATTAAAATTAGGACAGACTTTATGGTGTCTTAACTGTCAGTTTAGAGTACGGGCTCCATATGTTGATTAAATGTGAAAATCTGCATCAAAATTTTTATTTCTCCGTCTGTCATAACAGCACACCATGTCATGCTCATAACCCATGAAAATATATCACAAAGAGCATAGCTGCACATTTCACATGTTTGCAATTTTTGCTCCCTTCAAGTAATCCCAGCTTAACATCTCAACCACATGCAAGAGTAGTCTTTATCGCTTCGCTGACATGGAAATTGTGTTCTGGAATTACCAGAATTTTCCAGAATCCCATACTCTTCCTGGATTTCATCTTTGTACCCTCTTTATAACAATCTGCTGAATTATTTAAGCCTGTGTCCCTGTTGTGTATCAGTTTTAAATTCTTGCTTTGTATCATCTTCTGAATTCCTATTTCAATATCCCTTTGATACTTGACATCCCACACATCCTTTGCCTTCCCAGAATACTGAAATATGGGATGTTCTTTTGGTCTTTCTCAGAGAACAGAATCATTTACTGAGATTACCACGATTGTTGATTTGGACCTGTAGTTTATGCATAGATATTTCTTTTCCCAAATTGCCTTTGAGTATATTACTAAGTATTGCTGCCCTTATCACATTGCCTCAGGGCCCTTTTTGCTCCTTCAGCACTCTGATTCAAGGATGGTCTCAGTATCTTTTTATTCTCCCATAGAACAGTTATTAGCAGGAATTAATATTAACAATGATTTAGCATAATATGCAGAATACATTAAACTTGGCTATTAGGTATGGATCTTTTAAAAAGTGACAAATCAAATCCATCCTTATGAGGTATTCTATGCAGTTGCCTCTGTGAGTTGCTTCTTCTGAGGGTCATATAAAAGAATCCATCTTTTCTCTGTCTCCCAGATGCCCTCGACTAGCTTTTTCATTTCTCACATATCCTCCATAATCACTTTCCCTTGTCAACAACGACAACAATAAAAATTGGATTCAAAACCATAAAATTTCCTGGAAAGCTGTAATTTTAGGAATCTGGGCAACTGCTTATCCTTAGGCAATTTTAATAATCAGTAATTAATTAAAATATTAGTTTTTCAAATAATTACTAGCTACAAATAATATAAGAGCATCTAGGTTTCATGAATACATGATAAATAAAATCTCCCTATGAGACATCAATTATTTTGTAATATGAATGATTATTATGTGATTGATGTTGTAAGTTATTCCCAACAGAATGCCCTAAGTGTTGTTTTCCTCTGACCTTAAGGAAGGTGTTACTTTTTTTATGTCATGGAAAGTTGTCACAGTGTGACAGGATTTAAAGACACCTTCATAGAAAAAGGCTGCTGACCTAGGCGATGGAAAACATTATTTACCTGTGTTTTGTCAGCTGTTTAGTAATGTATACTCACACAGAGCTAGCTCTACTAGACCAGGAAGTTAATGTTTTCTGGTAGCCACACATCTTTCCACTTTGTACCTCTACTATTCTCTCCAGCTCCTTCTACCTTCATAACCCAGTGCTTTCAATAGTCCAATGCCTTCGTGCTGGCCCATAAAATGACTAAAAGTAATATCATGGGTAGGTAGCTTCTTTCCTAAATCATTCTGTCTCTCTTGCATACCTTTTTATTTATTTATTTATTTATTTTGCTCTTGGGGCTCCTCTATTGGAACAACTCACAGCACAGAATTTGAGACAGACAGTTTTTGCCAGCTGATCCCCAGGAAGCTGAGAAACCGAGGTGCGGGCACTCTTCACTGCCCTCCTAGGGGGCTTCCTCTATGCAGGCAAGCAGACCTGAGCAAGCCTGGGCTGGACGGCAGGCAGTCCACACGTGGAGGCAATAAGAGCACTTGGAATCAGGGTGGCCCTGCAGCTCTGCCCTAGGCTGGGGACCCCTCAAAGTCCGAGAGTTGTGACATCAGAGGGGGGCAGGCGTGCCCTCAGCTGCTTTTATGAGCTCGCTCTTCTATGTAGAGCTGCATCTTTAAAATGTCTGACGTCATGGTCTTCAGTGGTATCAGCCGAGGTTCATGCATGTGGACGTCCTACTCTTCTGCCAGGATCCAGGGGAAGTCCTTGATGACCTGGATCTTCTCCATGTTCCGAGTGGCCGCCTCTCTCATGTGCACCAGGGCCGTGAAGGTACAGCCTGGGGGCTTGTGGTACAGGACGGCAGCACACACGCTGATCTTCAGGATGAAGGCTGCTCCAAGTGGGACAGCAGGGAGTCTGAGCTGATAGACAGCAACGGAGGCTGGGTGGTTTCAAAGACGAATTTCTCCACAGGGCGGTGCTCTTTGTCCATAATTACCACCACCACTTTCTCCACATCATTCTTCTCCAGGAGAGGCTTGACACAGTGCAACGTGCCCTGGATGTAGTGGTTCAGCTCCGGGTGACAGGACATCTGGACCGGTACGTTGTACTTAACTGCGTTTCTGGAAGATGCCCACCGGGTAGACCAGCTGGCTGCGCAGGGCCCGGAACGGAAATGAAAGTAGGTTAGAACAAGTCTTGGCCTGGTGGAGACTGGCCGGGTCCCTCCCCGGCGGGTCTCCGGTGCCATCTCCCTCCTGCCGTGGCACCCCCAGCCTCTGGTATGGCCTGGGCGCAGGGAGATGCCGACAGCGCCACTCTCGCTTCTCGCTCAACCGCGGCCTGGACGCTGCTCAGCATCTCTTGCATATCTTTTAAAAATATAATTTCATGTCTTCAATTCTGAGGAATCAACTGGATTTAAAATTTCAAATACATTTTCAAAATTGTTTTAATGACTGCTATAAGGGAAAATTATTAATATAAAGAAATTATTTTTAAAATTGAAATCTCAGGTTATGTAGGATGACTGTTTTACTTCTTCCTATGAAGGATAATTTTAAATTATGGAGAGCTAATATTAAACATTTTTTTGTTTAATGATGATAACATTACTTTAATCCTCTATAATAAGATTAGCATATATTCATTTACTACATTCATTCAGAAAGCACAAAAAGTAAAGTAAAAAAACAGATCTTCTATAATGACATCACAGAGTCCATCACTATTAACATCTTGCATTTATTTACAGTTTGTTTAGCATTTAAAATGATGCACACCTAGTACTTATATTTCATAAAATTAACATTGCATTGTGATTAACATTTCATGTCATGTTTTCTTCACTTAACATCATCACATGCATTCATTCAACAATTTTTGGCAGTCATAATACTTTTCTCATGTGATTAAATATTCTTTAAAACACAATTTTACTTACTCAATATATTCCATCATGCAGGGCAGAAAATTGTTAAATTAATAGTTCTAATATTCAACATTGATATTGCTTCCATTTGTTAAACAATAATCTTTTAGTGAACATACTTATATATGTCTTTTTCCATGCATTCTATTTCACACTTAAGAATTGATCAGAAAAGAAATTCTGAATAAAAGGGCTTTTGATACTCATTCCTGAGCTAGTCCTTTAGAAAATGTCTCCACATGTGTATTCCCATCAGTACCTGAGATTTTTTTTCTCTAAGTCTTGGAGATTTGGATGTTATTATTTTGAGTATTATTTCAGATATTGTTTTGCTGACAATATAGTAATAACTGATATTTGTTTAATATGAATTTTCCTCGTAAATGCGAGAAAACACATTCTTCTATATCCTTAGTGGCTACTTGTGAATAGCATATTTCACTACAAATCATCATGATCATATTTCCCTGACCACATAATGTTTTAAATTCATAAGAAACTCTTACATGTTGAATATTTTATGTGAGTTATTTGACTGAAAATACCAGTAAAGAAGAAATAACTTTAGCACTTCCAAGTCCTAGTATATACTCCCACCTAATTAATGTGGTTTTAATTATTCTCGATTCTTTTAAGACTGAGATAGCCCAAAGGAGGAGGTGGAAATGTTGAAGGATAAATTAAATAACCATTTGGCAGGGGGTTAGCCCATTCAGCAGGGATGGTGCTCCTTTGAAGTTTTTTCTAGCTCTCATGTTAAGGAATCTATGAAAAAGAGAGAAAGAGTTTTCAATATCCTTTTTTGGCCTCTCTCATTATAAGACAGAGGTGACCACATTCTCCATTTGTATACAGTGCTGGTCTCTTCCTTGACTCTGATACCTGTCAAGAGATCTGTTCAAGAGTCATATTCAGATTCAGCTGTCATGTTACATAGAACAAAATGACAATTCAGAGATTACTTTTCAAATCCTCCCTGAGCATGAATGTATGACTTAGTCCAGAATTTCTAAGAGAAAGAGCTAAGAACTGCTTCTGCCTAATTCTATGTTTCTAGCTCCCAAACTTTCAGGCACAGAGAAGACATGCAATTCATACTTACTTTTTGATAGTTTCCCATCAGTTTTGGACAATGTAACCCAAAGCGGTCTCTTGGGTCTGAGGAAAGTTGGGTGCTAGTGGCTATATTTCAGTTAACTGTGGCGTCATTTTAAGCCACACATGCTCCTCCAGGTAAGACAGCCTGCAAATGCAAGGTCAACGGCAAGGTTCCATTGGCTGCATTATAGCAGACACCTCACCACTTTTATCCTCACCAAGTCTAGAATGGGTTCTGATAAGAGATCTTATAGCTTTAAACAAGGAAATAATCGCCTCTTCCTCCCATTTTGGGGCTGATACAGTGTACAAACAACAGCAAGTGAGTTAGCAACTCTCCCTGGCTTTTGGAACTGAAGATGGTCTGACCTCTCTGTGCAATGAAAAGGATTGCTCTATACATTGTCATTAATGGAAATGGCATATGTTGTGTTGATTTTGTCTGCCCACATGCCCAGGGAATATCTTAGTGAAAAAAACAAAAATGTCCTTGGTGATCTTATTCAAACCATTAATGAATGTACAGTGAAAATAACTTTGTCAAGAAAAAAATGAAAAATATTAAACAGCACCTGGAGACAGTGTTCACAAGACAAGTGCAGCAATTACAGTTGCAACAACAAAAATATATAGATGATAAAGGGAAATCTGATTCTTATCACGTTCTCTTTACATTTTCTATTGGCTTCTTGGTTTAAATTAAGTAGAAAACCAGGATATGCTAGGGATTCTCTGATGATTTCTGTGTTACAGGACATGCATATGTCCTAGTCAAGGCAGTCCATCCAAGATATCTGATTATTAATCTAAAAAATGCCTTGTTTCAAGACTAGGAGCATTAATATTTATTTCTTTTGTTTTCTTGGTCATATGGTTTATTCACTGGCTTTATCATCGTTGAACAAATTAGTATTCATAGATAAATTACACTGTTATTTCATGTTTAAAACTTTCAGGGATCTTGCTAAACTCTATAATATCCTTCTGCCTACCAAGAAGGCAGGATATGAATGCAATGTGCTCAATACTCACCATTTGATCATAAGTCCAGGTCACACCCATACCGTTTCACAATGCCCAGCAGTGCCAGTCATTACACTTTTGAGTAATTATTATATTGCCTAATATGCCTTCTGTAATTAGCTTTATTTTGATGAATTCTCACAATCTTCATTTTTATGTAGATTCAGGTTTCTGTCTAATATTTTCAAATCCTTATGTCCAAAGAATTTCTTGTATTAATGCTTGTGTTATAGGTGATTTATCAATGTATTCTTTCAACTTTTGTTTTTCTGAGAAAGCATTTATTTCACCATCATATTTTTATTTTTCTTCCTTTTATATTCTGTTTCTTTTCAAGTGAAGTGGCTCCAAGTCATTGTTAACAATAATAATAGTTATTATGATTATAATTACAGCAACAATCCAGGCTTAACCTCACTATTGTTTACCCTACAGTTTTCATTAGCTACATGACCATAAAGAAAAAGGATTTTAAAAATAGCAATGGCTAAAGATATGGAAGCCATATCATTTCAACAATAATCATAAAGTTCTGTTATCCTTATTTTAAATATATTTTTATTAGAGAAGTTGTGGACTTAGAAAACAATCATGTACATGTGTGGAATTCTCATACAACACCCCTCCACCAGCACACTACATTGTTGTGTGCTTATCATAATTGCTCAATAGTAACAGAAGGGAAAGTAGAGTACATGTGCACAGAGGTTAAATAGATGGTAGAGGTGATGGTTGGAGTTTGTGGAAGTTCTCCTTTGATTGCCTGAACCTTATGGGATGAATGGTACATTTTATTGGTTAATATTAAGGAGAAGGATCTTCCAGACCTAGAAGATTTTACTACTGAGTCTTAGGGTATGAACTCATGTGGATGAAAGCAAGGTATGGGGAAGTATTGGAAGAGGAGGGTGGGAAGCAACTTTTAGACAAGATTACTGAAGTGCTGGATGCTATGGAAAGGGAAGACCTCAAATTACTTTTTGGATGATTGTGGAAGAAATGTGAATGGTGGATTTAAGAAATGAGAGTGTGGAGGGACAGAGAACAATTTCAAGAAAAGTTTAAAAATTATATTACTAATTCCTCATCTGAAGAGATAGTTTTCCTGGTAACCTACTCAACCTACTCTAGGACAAACTTCCAAGATTTGCCTCTTTGGTATCTTCTAGGTAAAAAGGTTACTCTGGGAAATGACACAATTGCCTACTTCTGTCAAAAGTAATATAGTCTCAATCATCCAAGCTCAAACTCTACTAGTCACTTAGAATCTGCTTTTCAACATTTCTCTTTTAATCAGATATTTAATATCATTGATTATTTCTAATTGTATATCTGTTTTGAATGGATATTTACTTTGAGGTAAGGATGCATATGCTTGCTTGACCCTACTCCTTTTGTGAGAAATCTTTCAGTTGTTTTTTTAACTGTCTAAATTTCTTCCAGGTACATTTGAAGTTCTATTTCCTCATAGGACCTACCACCACAAGAAACAGGATAGCATTCTTGTTATGTGTATGGATTCTGGATCCAGATTATCTGGGTTCAATTCTTAGCTTTTCCACCTATTAGGCTCTGTGCCTTAATTCCCTTATTTTAAATATGGAAATAATAATAATAGCACATTACTATAATTATTAATAGCATTTTGATGATAATATTATAAAACTGACAGGGGTTTTAATTGATTGGATTATTACCCTAGAAATTCTTTAGAACAGTGCTTGGCTCATAGTAAGTAATGTAATTGCTGTTATTATTTCTCTGGACTTCAGGATCTGTCATTTCTATTGAAAGCTGTCAGGATCTGTTCGACTCATGTGGCACTTCAATACATGTTGTTTTATGAAATTTTGTATATCATTAACTTTTAATGGTTATATATCTTACACATTGGGTTATTGCCTCTGGGAGGCATTTATTTCTTTGCACTTCCTATACAGCCTAGTAAAATACTGGACATACATTCAATACCATGTATCAAATTATGAACAAACTATGGTTTGAAAGCCAAAGAATTTCTAGGACTCTTTCTATTCCTAGAAAAATGATGCTAATTACTCAGTAAGAGAGACATCAGCTTTTTTGTAGTTTTAAAATAATATCCAAAGTAATAAAGATTTTGTTTCTCTTCAGATCAGCCACTTTGGGATCAATTGCACTGGCAAGTAATTCCTTCCCTTGGGATTCTGATTCTGAAGGAATTAAGTGAAGGGCTTTTGTTGCCATCTTCAGGAACAAAAGTTTAATAGATGTTTGAGAAGTAAGTCCCAGAGATCTGTGAGGAAGATGCAATAGGAGCATTAAACACAGGTCATTAGCAGACTAAGCAGAAGAGCAGCAGAGATGGAACAATGGAGTTGAATGGCATCCTTGCATTGAGTGGATTGTAAAAGCAATCTTCATATTTTGATTTGTCAAGGAAGGACATAATTGAAAAAGGGTTCTAGAGCCAGTGAAGGGGTGGTCTTGGAAGGCCCTTAATGCATTCTCAGCCTTTTATTGTTCTCCTACAAAAATGAAATACAATTTTCATGAAAACAGGACACTTGTCCTTTCCTATTTGTTCAGCGTTAAATTCTAGTGCTACAGTCAAACTCCAGCACATAGTATTCATTCAGAAAATACTTGTTTAATGAAAAAAAATGAAAGAAACAATACAGGTCTTGGATAAAAGCAGAGAAATTTTTCCTATGCTTTCATTAACTATATCAATGTACTTCTCCCCTCCTCTATAACCCTGTACTTTAGGGCTCGTCTTGCCCGCACTGTTATTTCCTTAATCATTCAGATAGCAATGCAAAAGTGGTGTGAGCTCTAAGTGCTTCCAAACTCTGTTATATCTATTTAAGAAGGAAGAACATGATTTCACAAGAATTAATGGGAAATAGTTACAGGGTTCAATGAGAAAACATTGTACAAATAATAAAGAATACATAATCTTATGTTATTGATCTTTTTGAGTCTCCTTTTAAAATGAGCTCAGGATATGCAGTCAAATCTGATTCTACAATGACAACTAGTGTAGAGATGATGAATAGGCATCTGTTCTTCAAAAAATAATTTTTAAAATACTTCCTATGTCTAAGGCATTTGCCACTTATTTGAGATATTCCTCCAATCTATGCATACAATTATGTGCCATAGAGTTTTGAATACTTTCATTGCCCAACCTGGGCAAAGTGAAAAGACATGAACAATTTTGGCACTACGTGACATAATTTATGTCTTGTTTTAGTTGTCTAGGCTGCTGAAAGCAGATATGATATAATGGGTTGGCTTTTACCAATGGAATTTATTAGCTTACAGTTTGTGGCCATGAGAATATCCAAATCAAGGTATCATCAAGGCAATGCTTTCTTCTCAAAGACTGGCTGCTGATGATCTTGGGTCCTCTGCCACATGGCAAAGCACATAGTGATGTCTGCTGGTCTTTCCTTCCTCTTTTGAGTTTCCTTGCTTTCAGCTTCTTGCTTCCATGGCTTTCTATATTTCTCTCTTTCTGTACCCATTCTATTTATAAAGGACCCCAGTAAGAGTAAGAGGAGTAAGAGGAGTAAGAGGATTAAGACTCATCCTGAATGGGGTGGGTCACACCTTAACTGAAGTAGCCTCATTAAAAGGTCCTACTTAAAGTGAGTCCACTCCCACAGGAATGGATTACATTTAAGAATATGCCTTTCAAACTACTCCAGGTCATAATGTGCCATTTCCATTTCCACATGGAGGCTGCAAAGACCTGCTGCAATGCCACCTTTTTGTACTTCTTCTTAGTGAGGTGAATGA
>JAQZBX010064643.1:0-16444 GCA_029593785.1 Cabassous unicinctus | reverse complement strand
CCATGTGGTAAGTGGGAGCTCAATTGCTTGAGCCACATCCATTTCCCCAAACAATACTTCTTGAGTTCTTGCTGGTTACTATAGTTTTTCTGTGGTCTTTATACTTGAAAGTCATTTTAGCTGGATATAAAATCCTTGGTTTACATTTTCTTTTCTTTCCCAACTATCTTAAATATATTACCCCATTGTCTTATGGCATTAAGCACTGCTGTAAAATCTAATCACAATCTGATTTCCTTTCCCTTGGGGGTGACTTGATCCTTTTTTTCTGTGTGTGTGTGTGTGTCCAAAGAATTATTATTTTTTAAATGTAAAAGTGTTTTACCAAACTATGTCTTGGTGATGGATATTCTGGGTCAACTTTTCCCCAGGTATGAGATGTAGTTTCATGTCTTTACATTTCAGAAAAGTTTTCCTGAGGTGTAGCTTTTAGTATTTTTACTGTTTTATTGCTTTTGTTTTATTCCTTGGGGATTTCTAGTATATGTATGTTGGATCTTCTTAGCCTGTCATCTACAACTGTCACTTCTCCTCAAATTCTTCTTTCATTTCTTTTTGAGTTTAAAAATTTTCCTCTTTTCCAGTGTCTAGTTCTCTAAAGGTGTTAGTTACTTATTTGCCCTTGTGTCCCTTCTAGTTTTCTCTTCATTTTTAAAATGAAAATTTAATTTTGTTTTTAAGCTTGTTTTGTTCTTTCATCTTTTAAAAAATGGTTCATTTCTCCACTCACGTTTTTAAAGTTTTAAATTATGATTTATGTATTTTTCTATTTCTTTTTGCTCATTTTTAGATATTATGTTAGAATTTTCATCAGTTTTATGAGCATGTTTTTTTTTTGGGTGTGCTCTCATCATCTATTCTAGAGGCACATATTTCTGCTTCTCATTCTTTTTATTTAATTGTATGATTTCTGACTGTAATATTTTTTCTGTTACTAAAGTTTAAGTGAAATGAGTCTAACTGTACTTTTGTGAGGAATAGTAGGTATGGAGAGCTTTTTTGAGCATTATCCTTCCCCCCCCCCACATACATAAACAAAGTGATTAAAAAATATGGCTGCCTTCTTTGATCCTTTTCTCCATTTTTCATCATGGTTGAGCTTTACTTTGCCCCAGTTGTCCCTGGCCTGTTCAATTTGGGTTCTACTTCCAACAATTTCTTCTCATTGTGGGGCTTTGTCCTGGAAGGGAGTTTTGACTTGTTAGTTCATAGAGCACAGACTGCTTCAGCATCATCAGACTTTACTGTTATTGCCATGGAAGCACCTGCAAAATGGAGTTTGTAAAGCTCCCTCTAGTTTTGGCTACCTTTCTCACATCTACTTACCATCCATTTCAGTAATCACCTGTTGGTAATTTGATGGTGGTTCTTTCCTTTCTGTGCTTCTTTCTGACCAGTGCAGATCTTGTAGCTCTCAGTGTTTATATTTCAGGTTTTATGGCAATACCTTTCACCTAGTTTTGTTGTCAGTGTTTATGTGTTTTATTGTTTTGCTATCCTTGTTTCTCTCCTGTTTTTAAGAGGAATTCAGGAAGATTAAAAAACTGTTTCATCAGAGAGTGGGGGTGGCTCAGGCAATTAGTGCCTCCTTCCCACATGGGAGGTCCCCGGGTTTGGTCCCGGTGCCTCCTAGAAAGAGAAGACCAGCACATGACAAACGGACACAGCAAATGCAAACAATGAGGGGGTGGGGAGAAATAAGTAAATAAAATAAATCTTTTAAAAAAAAAACTATTTTATCAGCTTTTATATCTTTCCAGAAAACCTTAGAGTTTGTATTTCTTTTTTCCATTATGCCTTTTTTTACCCAGGGAAATTTCTGGTATTCCTGTTAATTGCACTTGGAGATGTTTTTGCATTTATAGATGACAAGTAAACTTTGTTCACTTGATGAAGTAGATTTCCAAGATAGAGACTTTTACTAGTTTTTGAAAAGAGTAATGTGTATATGTAGTCATTTTGTGAGAATTTGGATCTAATCCCAGGTTATTCCTTAGAAGGAAGGAGGAGATATGGTATCAGAACAGAATAGATATTTATTGTAGAGTAATTGATGTACCAGTCTCCGGAAAGCAGAAGCTTAAACTCTACATATCATATAAAGGGAGCATTCTTAGGGAATGATTTTTACATTACAAAAGATGACTATTTTTTGTTGTAAGCAAGGACAGATGTGACTTATTTCTGGTGAAATAACACATTCTTATTGTGAGTAAATTTCATGACCTTTACATGCTAAAGTCACCATGCCAAAGACATTAGTCCTTCAGTTCTTCAGTATTGGCAATGTCATAGACCAGTGGGAAAGCTCCTTATTTCAGATATCACCGTGTCTAAATTGCCATCATTGGAGATTCTGTACCCTCTTTAGGTAAATTCTAATGGTCCTCCAGTCTTTGAGTACCTTCAGTATTGGGATTTATGTTGGCCTTTATGTTGTCCACCCATACTTTTTAGAGAGTTTTTTTTTTTTAATGGCCAATTGAAATTTGGTGTTTTCTAACTATTGGTTTTCAGTTAATATTTTTTTAGCAAATGTTTATCAAGCACATATGTGCCTGGTACTGTGCAAAGTGCTTTACGTATATGATTGCACTTTATTTTCACAACAGTGCTCTGAGATTGCATTATCCCCAATTTACAGGTAGGCATGTTAAGGTTCAGATAGGTCATAGGACTTTTCTGAGACCCCATAGCTAATAGAGTCAAATCACAGTCTCCTTGACTTTAGAATCTGTGCTGCTTGCAACCACAGGATGGACAAGACAGACCTTCAGTGTGAGTTTATTGTGTTATCTTGCTGCCTTTTTAAAAATCTGAGCATCCCCAGACTCTTCAGCTTTCCCTTATGTGAAATGGTGAGAGGATTTTGTGACCCACCATCTTGGTCACCTTTCGCTCAAACCTGTAGGTTATACTGAAAGTGATGCCCAGAGATAAGACTGCCCTCTAAGTTATGGGATCAGTAGGGAGTATAGTGGACCTGTTACCTACAGAGGTGTGGAATTCACAATTATATGAATTGTGCAGCTGAAGATTGCATTATGCTGTAGACTCTGGTTCAGTTTTTGGTAACTTAAAATTGCTAGAGTTTAAAACAAAAATGAATTTATGTTGTATGTCTTACTCTCTAGTCCAGGCTCATCATTTCTTTTTGAAACTGAATATATTTTACCTTTATCCCTGTAAAATTGCATCTGTTGCTGTCAGTTATTTACTCATTCATATATTATAGTAATTATTTATATATGTATATCTCCTTTATTGTTGATGAGGGAGATGTAGTAATGGAAAGACAATAAGTAAGAGAACAAATAAGATATTACAAGTTGGGGTGGTCCTGTGTGATGGGTCTCTTTCAGCTGGTGTCCTTTGCAGATGTGAGCGACATGTTTGATTTAACTCATCAACTAAAATGGTTGTAGGGAAAACGGCCTGGGGCAGAGTTCTCTCTAGGGAAGTCTTTTGATACATTGAGCAAATCCTAGATCTTATGGAGAATACAAGGATATATGAAGCAAGAGTCTCTGCCTTTAAGAAGGTTACATTTTAATTTGTGATGAATGCAATATGCATTTTGACAGTAGTAACACCAAGCCTTTAAGAGTGCAATAACCAGGATGCTTGGAGGTTCATAGAAGTGGAATATTCATCTGGCTGAGTTTACCAGGAAGTAATTTACAGAATGGTGGCACATGTCTCACTTGAAAAATGGATAGGAGTCAATTTAGGCCATGTTTATGCAGGGACCAATTTGGAAATAAGGCAGAGGGGACCGATTTTTAGAGACTTCAAATCCATTCTGAGGAATAGCAAGCCATTGGATGTTTCTAAATAAGACAACACTGTGATAAAAAGTAATGCTTTATGTAGGCAATATAATACAGTGGTTGCGAGTAAGGATATTGGAGTCAGATTGAGAAAGGATTAAGCTCTCTGCTCTTTAATAGCTGGGTGACCTTGGGAAATGTACTTAACCATTCTTACCTTCAGTTTCCTTATCTGTCAGAGGGCAATAATATTAGTACCTGTCTCATGGAGCTATTGTGAGGGTTAAAAGAACAAATGGGCAGAATGCTTGGCACATAGTAAGTGCCCAATGTTTGCTGCAGCAGTAGCAGGTGCCCCTCAGCAAAGTCATAGTTTGGGTCAAGGCAACCTCTTCTCTCTTTCCTTAGAGGTTCTGGAAACTACTGCCTCCCTGACCTCCTTCAGGCCTATCCCCAAGAACTTACTTTCCCTCTGGTTTCCCTCCTCTTTGCCCCTACCTTGGCAAATCGTCCTTTTATTAAGCCATCTCTGAATTACCCTAATTTGAGTATGCTATCGGTTTCCTGCTGGGACCTGCTAATCCACAAGGTTCCTGGATGTAGGGGTGAGAGAGAGCAAAAGAGTTTGAGCATGGACAGGGGAAATGGCAGAATCTCTACAAAATTAGATTTTAGGGAAAAAAGATTGTTCTGGTGGCAGTGATGAGGGAGATGAAATGGCTTTAGTTTAGTGATACTGAGTTTAGGTTCTGGAGGTACTTTAAGCAGGAAAGAGCTGGTGGACAATTGGAAACATGGGACTTTAGTGTGAGAGAGGTCCAGGAATATAGACTGGGTGTGTTTTACGTTAGGGCAGTGGTTGAGGTAGTGGTGGGTAAGACAGCTGAGGATTATCATGGTGAGAGAGGAGGGGAGAGGGCAGACGACAGAATTTGGAGAATGATTCCTTTTGGGGTGAAAGGAGGACAAATAAGTAGCAGAAGACTTAGAGCTCAGAAAAGTTGGAGCAGAACATGAATTGTAAAGGGATACAAGAAGCCAAATACAACACTTCAAAAAGTAAGTGAGACCAATGATGTTACATGCCACCTGAAGTCAAGTTTGAGAGGCTGTCCATTGGATTTGGTGATCAGAAGGTCACTACTGACCTTGCTGAGAATAGTTGGCCTGGATGCCTGAAGATGGGGGCAAGTGGTGGGGAAGGAAGGGACAGTGTTGTACATCCACTGAGAGCCATGGGGATGGTAGCTTGGGCACAGACCACGGCTGTAAAAAAAGTATGTGTTGTTAAGATATTTTGAGGACTCAATGAATAACATCCATTTTCTTTTACCAAGTTCAGAACCAGTTGAAATAAGGATAGAGAGGAACCAAACAGATGGGGAACCAAAATATCACATTGATTACTGATAAACCTGCATTGGAAATAGGGCATCCTATGCAGTCACAATGGCCTCTAAATTAGCCAGACTTCATGACTTGGTTGCCACCCAATGAAGGGGAGCTGGCTGGGGGTGCCTCTTCTCTGCAAGAGGCCAGCAGTGGAGGGGTGAGGAGAGGCCTTGTTCTACTTGGTCTTTGAACTCATGCCCATGTCACCCCCAAAGTCTCACTTCCCTTTGTATGGACGGCCACCCTTGCGATCCCCCCCATGGTGTCAGGGTCCCCCACCTCCTGGGAGCACATGAGTGAAGGGACCTGTTCTCTTCTGTTTTGTGTTCCTGGCCCAGGACACTGGAGCAGGTAGATGGTTGGCCAAGGTTTGTTGAATAATTTAATGAATAAATTGTCTCTGAGTTGTTATTCAGGGCTCTGCCTTTATTTAGTAGTGTATTTGGGTCTCACAGGTATTTGCAATTTGCGAGTGTTAGTCTTTACACTGAAGGCAACAGCCAAAATTTTGATTGTACAAGGTCTGATTAGTTAGCCTTGAGAATAGCAGTGTAAACAGAGACAAGGACTGAAAGTTTTAAATTGTGCTGAGGGGAAGTCAGAGGGAAGGGTTGGGTTTTTTCACTGTGTGTTTAAGGCTCTGAAGAATTCAGTAATTTTTCCTGTGATGAATTAAATCCATCCTTCAACTTGATTATTGACTCTTCTATAAATTACTGACCGAGATAAAGTTAGATGAATCAATGGATATCCAATTTAAGTAAAAGCTATGGGGTAAGGTGAACTTTTCTTTTGGGTTATCTATGCAGTTCTTTTGAGAAAGCACATTTTTTGGGGGGATAGGGAAGGGGCTGTACTGGTTTGAAACAAAGCCCCTACATAACTTTATGGTTACTTTTTGGCTGTTGAAATTTAAGAAGCAAAAATATTTAGTCGTAAAAGCTCAAGCTATTAGTTTTTCTCACTGCATCTTTCCCTCGTCATTCATTCATATGTTCCCAGGGAAGGATGTATGGCAAAAGTTTTCCCCACCTCTCTTGCCTCTCTTTCCTTTTCAGTGGAGGTCCCAGGACTGGAGCAGGTCTTCCTGAAAGCCGTCTGAGCCCCCGAGTGCCCTTGAGTGGTGGTAAACCTCTTCAGAGGGGGTGGGTCGAAGGGGATGTTACAGGGTTTGTGAGCTGGATGAACTATGTGTGTCTGAGCGGTGCTACCCAAAAGAACAAAAAGTGTGACCCCACGTGTACTTAAGTTTCTAGGAGCTGCATTAAACAAAGTAAAAAGAAACCAGGTAAAATTAATTTTACTGATTTTTAAATTTAATATCATATCAACATATAATGAGATATAAGAAATATTGAGATATTTTACTTTTTTTTTTTTCACATTAAGCCTTTGAAATCCAATGTGTGGTTTATACTTATAGCACATTTGAGTTTAGAGTAGCCATATTTCATGTACTCAATAAATACGTGTGGCTCGTAGCTACCATACTGGACAGCACAGTATAGAAGATGTGTGTGTGCCTGTGCTCTGAGAGAAAGATACTCAATTGTTCAGTATTATGGGATCTTTGACTAGGATTAATACTTAGATGAAAATTAAGGGCCAGTTTTGCATTGCTGGTGGATGTCTGTTTTTTAAAAATAGTTTAATTCACACACCATACAGTTCATCCAAAGTGTACAGTCAGTGGCTCTCAGTATAATCACAGAGTTGTGCATTCATTGCCACAATCAATTTTAGAACACTTTCATTGTTCCAAAAAGAAAATCCCCATACTCCTTATACCCCTTAATATTGACACTTAGCATTGATGTGGTACCTTTGTTACAGGCGATGAAAGAATATTACAATATTACTGTTAACTATGGTCCATGGTTTGTATAATGTGTATTTTTTCCCTCATATACCACCCTATTAACACCTTTTAATAGGGACATACATTTGTTCTAGATCATGGAAAAATAATCTTATATTTGTACTATTAACCGCAGTCATTGTCTACAACAGGGCTTACTTTGTTATACAGACCATATTTTGTCCTCTAATTTTCCTTCTAGGGACATACATGACCCTAAAATTCCCCTTTCAACCACAATCACGTGCATAATTCTGTGCTGTTAGTTACACTCACAATAATGTGCTACCATCCCCCCTATCCATTTCCAAACATTTACAACCTTATTAAAAATTCTGCACAAATTAAGCACCAGCTCCCCATTCTGTACCTTCATGTATCTCCTGGCTACCTGTATTCTAGATTTTAACTCCACGCGGCTAAACGTCTGTTACCTCCCTGGAAGAACATCAGAATGCTCCTCGTGGAGAAGAAATGAACAGTTATAGCTGAGGGATTTGGGTGATGGGAGAACTCACATTATTTCTTCTCCAAACTCCAAATGATATATGATCTAATTATTCTTACCTATTAAGAATATTTTGATCGTCAATGCATTCACATATAGAACAATTGGGAGAATCTAGGACTTCTTGTAGAGGGCACATTTATAAGAATTAGAGATCTTTTTCTTTCTCATTTTTAATTTGTTATTTGCTGACTTAGCATGTGTGTGTATGTGTTCTGTGTATACCCACTATGGTGATGTTCATTCTATTTTATGTTCTGGCTGCCAGCCTCTGAGCCCCCATCCTGTGTTGGGGACACCCCCTTGTTTGTGGCTTGGTGAGAGGGGAGGTAGGGTTTAGGAGCGCTGGAAGAAACTTGTTTTCCCAGGATCCTGGCAGCCAGGGCTGAGGCACATAACCTAAGCTCATCCAATTGGAAGTCCCTGCTTGGGCTTTGAGTCTGGCAGGAATGTGGCTTCAGGTGGGAGATGTCACCAGCCCCTGGTGCTTAGTGGCGGGGTTGGCAGTTGATCCAGGAGTCAGGTAGCTGGTGTTGAGTGAACGGGGACACATTATAACTTGAGTGGTCTGTCTATGCTTCCAGCTGTGTTCTCAGGATCTGTCTTCCCTCGGTTCCCGCCAGCCTCCGGAGCTCGGTCTACCAACCTCCTGGTCAGTTCTGTAAGCTCTGAATTTCTTCTAGCATAAATCTCTTCTCTGTTTGTTAATTGGATGTGGTGCACTTTGTTGGCAACCAAGAATTAAGCATCTTTCATTCAAGAAGCATGATGTATACAACCTACTCTCAAATGTGTAAAAAATAGCTAAGTAGATTGATGGATGGATGGATAGATATGATAGAATGATACAGCAAATGTGGCAAAGTGTTAAAAGGTGGTGGATATGAGTGGAGGTATGTTGGAGTTCTCTGTATGGGGTTTGTATTTTTGCAACTGTTCTGTAAGTTTGAAATTATTTCAAAGTAAATTTTTTTGAAAAGAAAAAAAGGAATTTAAGCTCCTCAGATTTGGGGAGTGTTTGCTACTTCATAGTTCAGTATTCCATTATTTGGTTGACATACCTGTTCTGCTTTTTACCAGCAATCCATTTTCTCATGAAAATAACACAGAATCCATAAATGGGATTTGATCATGGAGTGTGTGGTTAATAAAAAGTTGACCTTTACTTGTAAGAGCTTTACGTAACTGTCAGCCTGATGATGTGTTTCACAGCTGAATGTCATCCAGAAACGAGTATTGTCACATCAGCTGCAAGCACTTTGCCACAGCCACAATATATCACTTTTAGAGAGAGGTCCTGCTTTTCAGCATTCCCATGATATTCAGGGATACACATTGGTGGTGTGTTGTTAAATTTTCAGCTATTTGAAAATTAATTTTGTTTATCAAACATTCTATATGGTCATGATTTAAGTTGAATAGTGCTAAAATAGATGAAAAAAAATTAGCTCCGTCAGTCTCCTTCCCTACTTCCATGTCACATGGCTACTTCTTGCCCAGGAAGCAATCACTTCCAATGTTTTATCTGTGCCTTTCTGTGAGCCCTGTGTTTCTAAAAGTCATCACTTTTAGGCATTTCTATTGACTTCTTTATTATTTTAGTAGTGGAGAGTTTCCCGTGTTGGCAGACAATTCTTCACTGGTCTCTCATGTTTCTGCACATCTTGCCAGCAGGGGCACTGACTGCCTTTGTTTTAGACTATCTTTCCAAGGATGTTTGTATAGTGAACAACCTTGGATGATACAATAGTTCTTTCTCCAGAGCAAAGGACAAGGTGTTTTTTTTTTTTTAAACCCTTGGAAGATAGAGACATTGTTTCCTCCAGAGCAATGAGCAGGCATGCTTACTGTTCATTATGAAAGCTAAAGCTTCCCTAAGCCCTAAGCTCGGGGTTCCTCATGAATAGACTGTCAGATAATCTATTAGTTCTCTCTCTCTCTCTTTCAAACTGAAGATCTACTACCCAGAGCCACCACCACCCTGCTCTAATCTGTACTGATTGCTTTTTGGGCATGTGGGTGTTTGGCAGAGCCTGGTGACAGGCTTCCCAATACCCATTCACAACCTTTTCTCCATTCCTCCATCTGCTCTGGAGGCTGGATAATCGATATCTTCTCTTCCACAGCTTCTCCTGCAGTCCAGGGTGGCCATGGAAAACTTCTGGCAGGTAGAATATGAGCAGAAGTTTATTGCACTGGAGTGGAGAGGGATTTGGGTTCAGGGAAAGTTTTTAGTTGCCAGATAAAAGGTATAGGCTGAGCTGAGTGGCACTCTTCTCCTGCCTTGATTGTGGGTATGATACCTGCAGCCATTCTTGTGACTGGGACAGACGTCTACACGGATGGCAGAGTCTTTGGATCAAGCAACACCTAACGCCATTCCTGCTCTGCACTTTTTTGTGTGTGACATGAGTCAGTACGTTCCCTTAGGCCAATTTGGGTCCTATTTTCAGTCTCTTTTAACGAGAAAACCTAAATGATTGCAAAAAACCATTTTCCATCCCTAAATAGTGAAGATTCTAGAAGGTGGTGGTTACAGAAAATGGGGTTCACTCTGCAACCTTGGACAAGATACTTAGTCTTTCACATCAGGGTTGTGGTTGATAATGTGAATGATTTATAGACAGAAAACCTGCTCCTTGTTTTGATGTTTTCCCTTCTGTGTTTCTTTTATATTCATTTTAAGGTAATTGCGCAAAATGCTAAGGGAGAAGGGTAAGGGGTAGGAGACTGGTGCTATGGTATGGAGTTTCCAGATTCAATTAAACTTCTGCAGGACCATTAGAGACTTTTCTGGAAAACTCCTTACTTTATGGCACAAATAGGTGTAACATGATGCTAAATTATGCTTTATTACTCATAAATAATTCAGTTGTACACTTTGATGCGCTGAATTGCTAGTCTTAGCAAAGAGCAAGATTGCTCCCCCAAAACTGCTCATGATAAAAGGCTGTTTCAGTGACTGATCAGATTGTTGTTCTTTTGTCTTCTCCCCACTCAGAGCTCTTCCTGGATTAGATGTTGATGTGTTATGCAGATGTCTTGATGACCGGTGAAGAGGAAGAGGGTCCTGAGTGAGTGGGTTTGTAGGGGAAGTCCAGGACAGTTAAATGGGAAATATAAATACAGTTAATTTTGAGGGTCAGGCATCTCTAAGATGTGATGACTGGCTTCAGGAGCTGACTCAGCCAGGATCCTTAAATATCATACTGTATTTGACTCCTGAGTGGGCACTCAGTCAGCCAATTTCTTTGTCAACTCAGCAGCTTCTCTCAGCAACTCAGGGAAGGTCCAGAGAAACAGTTTCTGTTTTATTTTATTACAACCTCAATGAAGTGGGCACATGAAAATTGAGAGCTAGGTTGAAGAGAGAAGACACTCTTGGAGTGCCATGTTTTGCATGGAGACTGTTCTTGGGAGCCGGTTCTCTGTGCCTCTAGGGCAGGGGTTTCTAACCAGGAGTCTACAGACCCCCAAGGGCCCGTGGAAAGATTTCAGGGCGTCTGTGAGCTTGAATTGAAAAAAAAAATCAACTTATTGTCTTTATTTTCCCTGACTTCTAACTGAAATCTAGCATTCCTTTCACTTATGAATGTATGCAATAAATTACAGTGGTATTCATTTCATATCACTTTACAGTTGTTGCATATCTCGAAAAATCATTTACGCTCATCTATACTTCGAAATTACGGTAGTTGTTAGACCCAATGCTAGTTGAGTGTCATAAAACTATCTGCCGCTACATTCTGAGAAGGGGTCCATGGTTTTCACCTGACTGGCAAAGGGATCCATGGAACAAAAAAGGTTAAGAATCCCTGCTCTAGGGCTGCTACCTGTTTTCAGAGCACTGGGGTTGTAGGGCTCAATCTTGTCCTTGTGTCCTTCTGTTTGATATCCCTGGAGTTGAGTCTTACCAGCTGATGGTTGCTCCTCAAAGGTGCTCCAAGCTTGTAGGCTTCCCTCATGAGAAAATGTCCTTCCCATCATCCTTGGCCTTGAGAGAGCCTACTTTTCCTTTAAGGCCCTGCCCAAGCGTGGCTCATGCTGAGAGTCACAATTACTTACTCCCCTGTTCCTTCAGCACTGCTCCTTACGATTCTAGTAGGTGCTCATTGCGTTCTACCTTGTGGATGATGCTTGGATGTATCTCTGACCCTCACTAGAGAAGCCCCTTGATGGTTAGATAAATCTTTTCACAGTTACTAGTAGATAGAAGTTGTTCAGTTCAACATGCGTTAAGGGCAGAATGAACGAGGGCTATGTATCATAAAGACAAAGACCAAGTTCTGCTTATTTACTCTGTGACCTTGGACATGTTACCAAACCTTTCTATAGGTCTTGCTTTCCTCATCTGTAAAGCAGACAATAGTAGAATAGCATGATAATAGTACTTAACTCAGTGTTGCTCATACACGCAACTACTTGGGTCATAATAGCACAAGTAAATGGCAACTATTATCATCAGGCATTGGTAATAAATGGTTTTGAATTTACCAGAGACCACTAGAAACTGAGGGCATTTTGTGTCCATGGTCAGCCATGTTAAAAAAAAAAAAAGTGCTTTTTTCAGTGTTTCCCAGTGGTAATGAACTTGATGTTGACCTGTCAAGTTTAGGGATTTGCTGGAGAAAGTCACTCCAGTGTCCTCATTGTCTTTTTTCCTGTTGCTGGTCATGTTTGTTTTCATAGCAAAATCTGACGAACTTCCTCCTTCCTCCCTCTCTATGACTACTAGGGACTATGGGTGGGGACATAAAAGTGAATAAGACATGCTATCTGCCGTTCAGCACACCCAGAAATTAGCATGCCTTGTTACAGAGTTAATCAGCACAGTTGCAGAATCTTTAATAAGCAGAAATTTAAGTTCTAGTGTCAAGTTATACATACATTGTAATTGCCCCTGTTGTGTCCTCTGTGAGTTTTAAATTGAGGAGTTGAGTGTAGTGGAAAGAGTACTGAATTTGAATTCAAGAGACAAGCTTCCAGCTTTGGGACACTAGTAAGTTATTTCAGTTTCTTCGACCTTGGTTTCACACCTTGCATTAGTGTGGTATATTTGTTATAGTTGCTGAATGTTATTACAGTTGTGCTTCTAACTATAGTCCATAAGTTATATTAGGGTTCCCTGTTTGTATTGTACAGTTCTGTTTTTAAAAAAATTTATTCTAGTAACCTATAGATAAGCTAAAATTTCCCCTTTTAACTATATTCAAATATATAATTCAGTGCTGTGCATTAATTTCACAGTGTTGTGCTACCATCACCACCATCCATTACCAAAATGTTTCCATTACTCCAAATAGAAACTGTACAATTTAAATATTAATCCGTATTCTTTTGTATGGAGTCAGGATGAGGTACTCTGGAGGCACTACCAGCTCTAATAGCCTGTGGTTCTAAGGACTTGCGCCCACTTTCTTGTTCTTTTTTTCTCTCCATACACCACTGACAAAGGGACATTCACCTAGCAGGGGGCTTAGAATCGGGCTCTCCTATTCCCGTTGGGGCGGCTGTGTGTGTGTGTGCGTGTGTGTGTGTGTGTGTGTTGGGGGCAGAGAGCTCCTCAGAAGGCTTATGCCTTTGGATACTTGCAGGTGCTTAGTTCTGGTTTGTAAGAGCCCAGGGGTGGAGGAGGTAGACCTGTCTGGCATGGAGCTAAGGCTCTGTACTATTCAGCATCGAGCAGAGACATCAGAGTCAGATTAGAGAGTGGCATGACTGGATGTTCATGTGAGAGATTGCCATGGCAACCCCGTGGAAGCTGGATTGGGACACATCCTATTGGAAGACTCTGGTGGCCATTTGGGTGAGAAGGGAGGGGTTCAGTGAAAGTGTGGTGTAAGTTGAATGGGGAGAAGAGGATGCCTTAGGAAATTATGGTAGCTGTCAAGGACTCTTTCTTTGAAATGACCCAAGAGACTTAGGCAGTTGATTTAAGTGGTTATGAAGATGGTGAAGGCATAAATTTACTGTTCACTGTCCATCTAAGATTATCAAATGTTCCCTCTTTAACCTTTAAAAAAAATTTAAACGTTGTATTTGGAAACACTTTCAAACTTACAGGACAGTTAAAAAAATAATATAAACCCTATAAAGAGAACTCCAGCATACCCCTATCCCATCAGAAACTCTGATCTACCAACTTTGACATTTTGCCACATTAGCCATATCAGTCTATCTACCTAACCATCAATCTTTTAATCCATCTATCTCTTCATGTGGCTGTCTGTCTGTCAATCCATTTTCTGAACACTTGAGAGTAGATTGTATACCTCGTGCTCCTTGAACGCTTTATTCTGACATGTACATTTCCTAAGACTGAGGGTATTCACTTATGTAACCACCTTAAATGCAGTTATCAAGTTCAAGAAATCTAACATTTATATAAAGGTTAGAGTAATACTCCAAGTTTTTCATATGTCCCAGAAATACCCTTTTGAATCTTTCCTGCTCCCTTGATGACATATTACATATTACATTTAATTGTCATTGTCTCTTTAGTTGCTTATTCTTTTTTGTGGGAACATGTATACCACATAAATGATTCTATTTCAATTACTCCCCAGCGGACCATTCAGTGGCGGTACTCATATTTACAATGTTGCAGAACCCTCACCACTTCCGTTACTAAACTTTCCCTAACAGAAATCCTACACCCTATGCATTAACTCCCATTCCCCTGCACCTGGTACTGTGTACTCTAATTTCTATCTCTGTGAGCTTGCATATTCTCTGATATTTTCTTTGTAGTTACCGAGGGGCTTACATTTAACATCCTAAATCTGTAACACTCTCATTTGCTTAGAAACTAAGGTAACTTCAATAGTGTACATAAACTATGTTTCTCTACCCTTCTGTCCCCCCACCTTTATGTAGTTCTTGTCACAAATTGCATATTTATACATTATAAGTTCCAAATCACTGATTTATCGTTAAATTTTGCGCATTTACCCTTTAGACCCTACGGAAAGTAAAGAGCAGAGTTACAAACCAAAACTACATAGCACTGGCATTTATATTTACCCATGTTGTTACCTTTACTGGAGATCCTTATTTCTTCCTCTGGCTTTGATCTATTATCTAGTGTTCTTTCCTTTCAACCTGCAGAACTCTCTTCAGCATCATCTGTAGGGCCTGTCTAGTGGAGATGAACTCCCCCAAGATTTGTTTATCTGGGAATGTCTTCATCTCTCCCTCATTTTTGAAAGATGTTTTTTGCCAGGTGTAGAATTCTTTGTTGACAATTTTTTTTTTTTTCTCTCAGCACCTTAAATATGTCATCCCACTGCTATCTTGACTCCATAGTTTCCATGGTTTCTAATGAGAAATTGGCACTTAGTCTTATTGAGGCTCCCTTGTATGTGACCTGTTACTTCTCTCTTGCAGTTTTTGGAATTCTCTCTTTATCTTTGGCATTTGGCAGTTTGAATGTAACATTTCATGATGTGGGTCTATTTGGTTTTATCCTGTTTGGAGTTCATTGAGTGTCTTGGATGTAGTTTGTTTATATCTTTCATTAAATTTTGGAAGTTTCTAGCCATTATTTTAAAAAAATATTCTCTCTGTTTCTTTGTCTCTCCTCCTTTTGGGACACCTACAATGTATATATTGGTTTTCCAGTCTCTGTTCACTTTTCTTCATTCTTTCTTCTTTTTGCTGTTCACACCAATTTCATTTGTCTTATGGGCAAGTTCATTGATTCTTTCTTCTGCCACCTCCAATCTGCTATTGCACTGCTCTAGAGAGTTTTTAATTTTGTTACTGTGGACTTCAGCTCTGCTTGGTTCCTTTTCATAATTTCCATCTCTCTATTGGTATTCTCAGTGTTCATCTTTCATTGTCTTGATTTCCTTTAGTTCTTTGTACATATTTTCCTTTAGCTCTTTGACCATAATTGGGACTGTTTTTTAAAGTCTTTGGTATGTCCCAGGTTTGATCTTCCTCATTGATTGATTATTTTGGTAACATATGCCCTCAGTTTTTGTTTGTCTGTGAAGACTTTAAACTCATCCTCATTTTTGAAGGAGAGTTTGGCTAGATACAGAATTCTTGGCTGGCAGTTTTTCTCTTTCAGTGCCTTAAATACATCATACCACTTTTATCTCATCTCCATGGTTTCTGATGAGAGGTTGGTGCTTAATCTTATTGAATTTCCCTTCAATGTGATGCATTGCTTTTCTCTTGCTGCTTTCAGAATCCTTTCTTTATCTCTGATATTTGTCATCTTGAATAGTAGGTGCCTCAGTGTAGGTCTATTTTGATTTATTTTTTCTGGGATGCACTGTCCTTCTTGGATATTGATATTTATGTCTTTCATAAGGGTTGGGAAGTTTTCGGTCATTATTTCCTCAAATATTCTTTCTGCCCCTTTTTTGTTCTCTTCTTGTGGGATACCTATAATGTGTCTGTTTGTGTGTTTCATGTTGGCATTGAATTCCCTGAAACCCTGTTCCATTTTTTCCATACTTTTCTCTTTCTGTTCTACTGTCCTTTCAAGTTCAGATGTACTGTCCTTGATATCACTAATTCTTTCTTCCATCAAGTCAAATCTTCTGTTATATGCCTTGAATATATTTTAAATCTCATCCATTGTATTTTTCATTCCCATAAGCTCTGTTACTTTTCTTTGCAGGGTTTCAAATTGTTCTTTATGCTTACCCAGTGTCTTCTTAAACTCCTTTATCTCTTTAGTCATATTTTCCTTTAACTCCTTGAATTGATTTGGGAGATTCGTATGGTTATCATTGATTAGCTGTTTTAAGTCCTGTATCTCATCAGGATATTTTGTTTGTTCCTTTGGCTGGGCCATCTCTTCCTGTTTCTTAGTATGGTTTGTAATTTTTTGCTGATGTCTAGGCATCTGAATATGTTGGTGAATTTACTCTGACAGTCAATTTTCTTTCTCTTGCCTAGTTT
>JAQZBX010064642.1:0-16455 GCA_029593785.1 Cabassous unicinctus | reverse complement strand
TATGTAAAATTGAATGATAGTGAATTGTTTTCCATTCTGACATGTAAAGAGCTTGGATAGTCATCACTTCCACCCTCTCAACAAGAAAGAAGCTGAAAAACTGCGTATCAACTAAACTGAGATCCTTCATAGAAGGGAATTTCCAGGGAAAACTCCCCACTGGAGAACTGCAGAGATAGGCAGATAAAGAATGATCACAGTTTACCTGGAGCAGAAACCACAGGTTTAGCCAGCCCCAGGAAGGAAAACTAAAGGGTAATTGATGAATCACTGGAGTCCAAGCATGGGCTAGATTGAGAGACAAAATTTGTAGGCAGCCAAGCCTTAGGGGCACACCACACTTACGTGCGTCTTACCTCCAGGGACTCCATCTGATTCCCATTCTGAATTTCAGAGAAAAAAACTCCTTTTTCTAGCCAGGGAGTTGAAAACTGACAACTCTGAAATTAAACCAGAGCAGTCTGTTCTCATTTATAAATGCCTACCCTCAGGGGAAATCATGGTAGGTATTTCCAGAGTCTAACCTACTTGGGGGAAGGGAAATACCAAACTTCAGTTCTTTCTAGGCTTCCTATATCACGTAAGGATTGAAAAAAATCATTGATATTTTGCTGTTCCACATCTACCCCAACACTTTATATAATCAATCTTTAATTTTAGCCATTCAAGTGGCAAGAAACAGTATCATTTTCATTTACATTGTGGGTAATGATGTCTAGCTTCATTTCTTGTATTATTTGCAAAGTTTAATCTTCTTTAATATACATTCAAAATATTGGCTCAACTTTAATTTGGTTGTTCATTTTTCCTTATTAATATGTAAAATATTTTATATATTCTAAATAATAGTTCTTTTCAAAAACTATGTTTTTCAAATACTTTCTCCTAGTTGCATAAATTCATTTTGCTTCTATTTATAAAATCCTTCTGACCATTTTTAAAAAAATCCTTTTATCATGCCTTTCTTTTCTTATCTTTTTTTAAATATAGGGGTGAGGGATTGAACCCTGGATCTCATATAGGGAAGCTGGCACTCAACCACTGAGCCATGTAGATCCTGATCATGGTTTTTATACCATATCTATCAACTCTTTGCCTATCCGTGGACTGGAAGATATTCATTTAGGTTTCATTCTTTAAAAATAATTTTATATTTTGTATAAGCATCTATGATCCATTTTGAATTAATGTGTGTATAATGGGTGAGGGTTCATTATCTGATATGGATGTCCAAATTTCCCCACCAATATTTGTTGAAAACAATATACTTTTTTTTACAAAATTGCCTACATTTCTTTGCTTAGATCCAGTTGACCAAATAGGTGTGGATCTAATTCTGGATTCTAAGTCCCAAACAAAGATTGTTTATCTTTGTGAAAATACCATACTGCTTTGTTTACTGTAGATTTATGATATGTCTTGAAATTAGGAAATATGATTTCTCCAAATGTATTCCTTTATAAACCCATGTGGGCTGATCTAGCTGAATTGCATTTCCATATAAATATAAAAATTATACTCTAAAATTCTAATAAGAAAAGATAGTTTGTGTTTTTTTGGGGAGAATAGCACTGAATCTAGGAATTAATTTTGCTGGTGGTAAAAATGACATCTTAAAAATGTTGAGTTGTTTCACTTATGAGAACAGACTATTTCTCCATTGATTAAGGTGCTGTTTAATTTCCCTCTTCAAAGTTATATAGTTTTCTGTATAGATGCCTTGCATATATTGTGTCAAATATCATTAACTACTAAGTTTTAATTCTTAAATATTAATGTACTAAGTATTTTAAGGATTTTGTAATATAACTTTAAAAATTCAATTTCTGATTACTTGTTACAAATAGTCTTTGCAATCAATTTTTGCGTGTTGCTTTCACATTTTTCAAACCTGCCCAGCTCACTTATTAATAAAAAAGTTAAATCATCCAGATTAGATAGGAAGAAGGAAAACTGTCTGTATTTACTGGTGATATGGTTGTCTAAGTAGTAAATTTTAAAATCTGTGAAGAAATTCTATTATATTTTATGGGTATGAGAGAAATGCTGGCCTAATAGAGTGAGTTCAGATACTGTTCATTCACTTCTGTACCTTTTTCTGGAAGTGTTTGAATATAATTGGAAGTATTTGTATCTTAACGTTTGATTGAATTCATAAATATAGCTATTTTGATGTGGGGATTCTTTGACGGAAGCTTTGGAAGAAAAACAAATTCTATTTCTTTAAGATATATAGGACTATTGAAATGATCTGTTATTTGTTTTAATGTGCTTTTTAAATACATAGTATTCAAGCAATTTGCCAATTCTGAGTTGTTGAATTTATTGACCTTAATGTGTTTATAATAGCCCCTTATTTTCCTTTTAAAATCTTTACAATGTATAATGTTAACACCTGTGTCATTAAGAAATAAAATGTTTAGTAATAAGTGATGTAAGTGCTCTAAGTATCAAAATGTAAAAGCAAATTAAATCCAAACAATATAGTGACCAGGATACAATAAAAACAGGGAAAGAATTCCCGAGGACATAACTAACATTTCTAAATAGAGAATATCAGCAAAGATAAAAAGTTGGTTTCTATGAAAAGATTAATAAAAGTCTGAAGAATTTACCTTGATCAATGAAAAGAGAGAAAAAACAGAAAAAGCCAATATAATGGAACTATTATATGTTGCTCCTATCGGTGAACAATTGTACAGATACCTTAAAATACTATTTGAAAATAACCATTAAGTCTATCCTAAACTAGGATCCAATTATTCCATTTCTAGATATTTATTTACAAAACCATTAATTTGCATGGCAATCATTAAAGTACCATCAGTTAGCATTAGTTGAGAGTTTCAAACCTGGTCTTAGCAGGAAAATTGAGTTTCATGAGCATATCCTCACACCTCTAGAAATTAGTGCTCTTCCTTGCAATAAATTTTAAAGAACAAATGAGACAATTAATTTCATAGAGGGGGAAATAAATTACCCTTGGGATTAAAATGAGCTCTGTTATAATGATTTCTTTATTTCTCAATTGACTTTGCAGGCCAGTAAAGGGTATATGGATAAATATCAAATATAAATTTAAAATTTTTGACTAAATTAGAGATTTAACTTCTCAATTACCACAGAGTATGGCAATATGTCACCATATGGCCTTCCAGGAAAGCCAGAAATTTCACTAAAATAATCACTAAATTTTTAAATTATAATCCACTGCTCAATATAGTACTGCATTAAATGCTTTGACACAGATGATTTTTGTAAGTACCCTAACTAGTCCATGTCAGTAGCCCACAACATTATGTTTCTAAATCATTTTGCATGGTATAATTAGTATTTGATTTGTAGTTTCTTGAAACTTCTAAGTCCTATTATCCTAATGCATTGCATTCATGATAGCAAGGAATAATTAACTTTGAGGTAGTTTCTATCTTTTTATTACACATTCATTTTATTATTCCTTCAAAAATAATGTTTGGCAACTGTGATCTTTAAGTTCATGTGTCAAGTTGGCCAGGTTATGGTTCCCAGTTGTTTTGATTGTTCCTGTGAGACTATTTCATGTATTAAAATCATTAGTAAATTTATTGCATCAATGGCTGATCACATCTACAACCAACTGAGGAAATTGCCTTCAAAAATGAGAAAAGTCCCATCCAATCAGTTGAAGACCTTTAAAGGAGAAGTAATGATTTCAGCAGTCAGAAGGGAGAATTACCATCTCTAATTCAGCCAACCCAGTATCTACTGGAAAATTCATTTAAAATCTTCATTGGAGTTCTCAACTTGCAGCCTGTCTTAGAGAATTTGGAATTACCCATTTCCACAATCTTTTGAGCCAATTCTTATAGAAAATTTCATAATATTTACATAATATACATATTAATATATACATGTAATATTTATATATTTAGTTCTTTTCCCTAGAGTCCCTGATTAATACAACACCAATACAATCTCATGGTATTTGTCATCTCTGAATTTCTCAAAGTATAGATTATAGGATTGAACATAGGTGCAATGGTGGTGTAAAATAGTGCAAATATTTTATGCTTAGGGTAGGTATTAAGTAGTCTTAGGTTAGCAAACATTGAAGGCCCCAAAAACTACCCAGTGATACAAGACCCACAGGGAGATAGAGTTTTCATCTTCCCACAAATAAGTCATTTCACTGGTGAATAATGTAATGGCTTAAGAAACAAATAAGACAACATAAGTTACTAAGGCAACCTTACCTGATTTTGCAACCACAAGACACCAGTGATGTAGGTACCATTACAAGAAACATTTAACAATGAGAAAATATTGCAGAAACAATGATAATTTAATCTGACCACAAAAGGGCAACTGGATTGTTATGGATAATTAAGGAATAAATGGACAGTCCCACCACATGCCCAAGCAGCTAGGACTAGAAAATTGCATTTGGCACTGTTCATGATAATAATGTAGTACAGAGGTTGCAGAGGCGATATAGCTATCAAAGGACATGGAAGCAATAATGCAGACCTCAATACCTCCAAAGAAGTCTGTGGCAAAGAACTGAAACTTGCAATTATTGTAGGAGATGGCGTTATCATCACTAATGTCACCAGTCAGTTTGGATGAAACACTAGAGGTTTACCATTTGTCCATACAGGATCAATGGCTGAGGAAATAGTCCATGGGTTTGTGAAAAAAGGAGCTGCATTGAAAGGAGGAAAGGATCAGGAGGTTTACTACCAAGAAGGAAACAAAACAAAATAGGAGAAACAAAAGCAAAATATGTGTATATTCTGGCCATAGGAAAGTCCAAAAGTGACTAGTTCTGAGGTGTTCTTGTCCTTTTCTATATATCTCTATTGGGTTAAGATCATAAAATATATTTTATTCCTGTAAATTGTATCATTTATAAAACAACAAAAGTTTAATGTACATAATGAAAATAAAATGTTTCACCTATTTTTAAATGTATTGCCTTAGCCATAGGATCAACTTTCCTACTCAGCATAATATGGAACAATTCACTGAATGATTAAAAAAATGAATCAGAAAATTCAAATGTTCAAAACACCCTTGTTTAATGTGGCAAATTTTAATCTGCTTCAGCTACTGAGAAAATAAGTGTCAGGTACAGAGTGTTTTGTACTTAAGTGTAACCATATATCGAATAATTAAGTAGTGGTTTTCATTGTCCTACCCTTTAATTATTACAACAGATAAAGATTGTTTGTTAATGAAGTGGTATATTGTTCATTATCAAATACATTTATTTTCCTAAAAAGAATTGATTTAAATAATTCTTTTATGTGGGTTGGTGAACTACTTAAACATGATGACTCAATTAATCCAAGTCCACAATTCCCAATAAAAGTGAGCCACATCACAGGAATCTCAGTAATTTTTTAGAATCAGTAAGTTATACATTGTCGATACTAGAAGATAGAATCTGGCAACAAAATCAGAGGAATGTAAAATAAACTAAGTAGTTGACAGCATTGAGCTCATTGCTTAGGCTTCTTAAGCCTCATTTTCTCAATTATATCATTGTGAAATCATTTCATAATGCAGAAATATGGGGAATACATGAGTAGTATGAAATGCCCTAGTGTCATACATAGTTAATGCCATGCATTTCATTAAAAACTTTTACTCTTTTTTTGAGCAAGTTAGCAACTACTATAATTGTCCTGCACATATATACAACAAATTCAAATTAAGAAGAAAGTAAGTAAAGAAAAAAAAAAGAAGAAAAAAAACACAGTTAATGGGGGTGATGGAGTAAATTTCAATTTTTACAATTCATTACTGAAAAAAAGATTCTGATGATTGACTATTTTGGGGCCATTCCTAAAACTAATTTCTTGTCTGATTTTTCTATTACCATAAAAGTATTGTGAAATTAATACTTTATTTCTTTGATAGGTTTAATATATATTGTGCAAGCCCTTTTTGCGTGCTGTAGCCTAATAGCAACAGATTTCCTAATGTTAAACTCTAGTTTCTGAGTTCAAATTTTCTCCTAGTTGTATCAGAATCAGCCATGTTTTAAACTTTCCTCAGTTGATACAGATGAATTGAGTGTATTTTAGGAAAGCAGGATGCCTATAACATATGAAATTCATCTTATTGTTGATTGGAAACATAAATGGAAATATTCATTGATAGGAATATTGAGGAAGATATATGAACAGTAGAAAGTGACTCAATGAAATTCACTGCCAACCTGAAATTTTCATTAACTTATCTCTCCTATTCCCAAATGGAATATGGCTTGTGTGTAGCGTGCAGTTAAAACTAAAGTGTACTAAAACAGATTTATAGTAATCAACTTATGCTGCAATAGAGGTTATGGTCCTAAGAATGAAATTAGATGGAATAAAATGAAAATAGGACACAACCACCTTAAAACATGGTTAGTAAGTCACTGTCCAAACCAAGCTCACTAAGTAATTTGTTGACCATCAAATCTGAGTGTGCTTCATGTTATATTTAGGCTGCATCAGGAAGAATTCCCCAAGATACTCACTCTGCTAATTCTTCTCCATTACCTAAATATGAATAAAATGCAGAGAATTACCAGTAACTGAAACACAAACAGATTAATTCTCAAAATCATTTGGAAATCTCAAAGTGCCTTAGAAACTTCTATATATTTGCCAGGGGTGTGGACTTTAAATGTCCACTAATCCCTTCAGGGTTGCAAGGAGATATGGATCCTTATAAAATGGAGAAGCAAGTTGGGGGTTTTCAATGCAGTTTTGCCATCTGCACACTAGCTCAAACCAAAACTCAATTAAAAAGATTTTTAAATACCCATAAGTGGTAACACATGTATTTATGTCCTAGGAATCATTTATTTATTGTCTAAAAGTATTCTGGTCCAGAAGAGAAGAATATAAACTTTTGTGACACTGTAGAAATTAATATTTCTTTGAACATTTTTAGGACTTATTTTCCCAGAGACATATCAAACTAGATCCTCACTAAGGGACACTAAGTCACTGGCCAATGTAATGTCCCTTGTGGCTCTGGACACTTACTTTACAATTTTAATTTTGTCTGGTGCAGGCATTGATTCTCTAGAGGCCCCAAACTGCTACAGTCAGACCGAATGCAAGTCAGGAGACTTGCTGGCTCTGTGCAAAGATAGCTTTGTGAAGAAAGGAGGAAAGATAATATAGCCTGGATTCATATTGGGTTAGGTTCCAGGAATATCTGTCATGAAGAAAGACAAAGAGAAATAAGACAGACATCACAATCCAGATATGGCTTATTATCAAGAATAACCTAGATATGTAGAACTATATAGATAAATAAAATCAGGGACTTATGAGATCATGGGTGGGTCCTGGTTTTTTGTTGAGCCAGGAACTAACATTGCTGGAATAGATGGTTGTGGAATGGAAGAAGAACAGTAATAAGAGAAAAAAAGGAATAAAAAAATTCCCTTCATATACCTATCTGGGTCGAAGGGGATATCATTATGTGAGAATATAATGAAAATGTCAGAAGAAATAAGCATTCAAAATACAACAAGGCTTTTATTCTGTTTACCTTGTGACTATTTCCCCCTTTATCACTGCATTAGTGCAGGTTGTATATACACAGTCTCAAATGCACACAATGATTTTCAGTGAGCTCTTCCCTGTCTTCTGTACACCAGGCCATTCATGAAATGTTTTCTCAGAGATTTGAAACTTTAAGAAATCAGGTACCTTGTCTAGTTCAGATCAGTGTTCTTAGAAAAATTAAAAAAATATTGATTTATTGAGAAATTATTGAACACATTATGTTCATTATAATAATTATTCCTCACAATAATGCCTATTTTGAAATACGTATTATGAGCTCTATTATTCACATAAGGACACTGAACCTTCTAGTTGTTATGAACCAACTCAAACAGCTAATAAGTATAGAGCAAGAGTCTATGTCCTCCATTCAGTGAAATAAATGGGTATTTCTTAGTTTAATGCTTGCTTTCAGGCTTGGAATGTTAAGGAACCCTGATTAATGTTAGAAGTACTTGCTCGAGCATAGAGGCAAGAAAAAGATATAAAAGGAATCCAAATTGGGAAAGAAGAAGTAAAAATTTCATTATTTGCAGACGACATGATCCTATACATAGAAAGCCCTGAGAAATCTACAAAAAAAGCTTCTAGAGCTTATAAAAATTTTCAGTAATGTCGCAGGCTATAAGATCAATGTTCAAAAATCAGTAGCATTTCTGTACACCAATAATAAGCAATCTGAGGAGGAAATCAAGAAAAAAAATACCATTTACAATAGTCACTAGAAGAATCAAATACCTAGGAATAAATTTAGCTAAAGATTTAAAGAACTTATATACAGAAAACTACACAACACTGTTAAAGGAAATGAAAGAAGACTTAAATAAATGGAAGAATATTGCCTTTTCATGGATAGGAAGACTAAACATCATAAAGATATCTGTCCTACCCAAACTAATCTACAGATTTAATGCAATCTTAATAAAAATCAACACTGTGTTTTTTAAGGAATTGAAAAAACTAACTACAAAATTTATTTGGAAGAGTAAAAGGCCCCGAATCATCAAAGACATATTGAAAAAGAAAACAGAAGTTGGAGGTATCATATACCTGACTTTAAAACATGCTACAAAGCTACAGTGGTCAAAACTGCATAGTATTAGGACAAGGATAGACATACTAATCAAGGAATTGTTTTGAGAGTTTTGATATAAATCCTCGCATATACAGTCATCTGATACTCGACAAGTCTACAAAGCCCACTCATTTCAGAGAGAATGGCCTCTTTAACAAATGGTGCTTGGAGAACTGGATATCCATATCCAAAAGAATGAGAGAGGAACACAGTCTCAATCTTATACAAAAATCAGCTCAAGATGGATCAAAGATCTTATTATAAGAGCCAAGATCATAAAAACCTTGGAAGATAATCTAGGGAAGCATCTACAGGACATTGTAAAAGGAAATGGTTTCATGAAGTTCACACCCAAAGCAAGAACAGCAAACGAAAAACTGGATAAATGTGATCTCCTCAAAATTAAAAATTTTTGCACCTCAAAGGTCATTATCAAGAAAATAAAAAGGCAGCCTACCCAATGGGAGAAAATATTTGGCAACCATATATCTGATAGGGGCCTAATATCCTGCATATATAAAGAAATCTTACACCTCGAAAATAAAAAGACAAGCAAGCCATTTAAAAAATGGGCGAGTGACCTGTAAAGACACTTCTCTAAAGAAGTAATACAAATGGCTAAAAAGCATATGAAAAAATGTTCGACATCACTAGCTATTTGGGAAATGCTAATCAAAACTACAATGAGATACCATCTTACACCCATTAGAATGGCAGCTATTAAGAAAAAGAGCAGACTATAAGTGTTGGAGAGGATGTGGAGGAATGGGAAACCTCATCCACTGCTGGTGGGATTGTGGAATGATCGAGCCACTGTGGAGGACAGTTGACGGTTCCTCAGGAAACTAACTATAGATGTTCCATATGCTCCATCTATTCCACTGCTGGATATATACCCAGAAGAATTGAAAGCAAAGACACGAACAGATATATGCACACCAATGTCCATAGCAACATTGTTCACTATTATTAGAAGTTGGAATCAACAATGATGCCCATTAACAGATAAATGGATAAACAAAATGTGGTACATACATGCAATGGAATATTACTCAGCTGTAAGAAGCAATAAAGTGCTAACACACGGAATAACATGGATAAAACTTTGAAGATTTATGTTGCGTGATGAAAGCCAGGCATTGAAGGATTAACAGTACCTGACTTCAGTGATATGAGTTAAGGAAATTGAGCAGTCTCTGAGAACTATTGCCTGATAGGTGGATTTACAAGAAAGAGAAAGAGACGAGAAAGTTGTGAGCCATCACCCATATGAATGTAATCTATGGTAAAGTGATAGGGTGTAGTTGCGTATTGAAGGGATAGGACATGTGGGTAGTGATATTATCGGGTTTGGAGGTGCAGGGTTGACAGGTGGGTAGATTGGAAAGGGTGGGTTAGAATAACCAGGAAAATGGGGGGAAATATGGAAGAAGGAACAGGTGAACACCTGGGATTTTGGGGTATGAGGTTGACCGTACAGAGGTAGGAATGCTCTTATGGCAATATGACAAGGAAGTGTCACAGGTTTAGGGTATTGGTTGGGGGGGTCATTCGGGACAGGGCACATCTAGAGCAGGCTTCTAGGGACTGTGTGAGTGTTCATCCTGTCATAATGTGTTGTATCAGTGGGTGGACACCCACACAATGAGAGGGAAGGTGATGGGCTCCCATATTTGGGAGGACTGATTCACTCAGAAATAGAGAGGTGGGCATCCCTTAAGAGCAAGTGTGGTTCTTAATAGGGGAGGGCAAACCAGTGTGTCAAGACCTCTTGTTGCATGAAATTATGAATCTTGTCATCCAATAAGTCAAGTTAGGGTGTCGCCGTGGACACCGGGGAGATGGGGAGGGAGGAACAGAATAGATCAAACAGGGGGTATTTAGTGGTCAGTGGATATGTTTTTCATTACCTTACAATGATGGACAAAGTACATGGTAAATATCATCAAAATTTATAAAAAGTATACAGTCTAAAATGTAAACCATACTGTAAACCTTTGACAGTGTTTAGTAGCTATATTTCACTATCTGTATATCAGTTATAACAATGCTACCATTCACATACAAAAAGGTTTTAATACAGAGTGAGGAAAAGGGGAGGAGTTTGGGTAAATGAGAGTCTCTTGTATTCTGTGTGTGACTTTGCTGTGACCTAAAATTTCTTTGAAAATTAAATCTTGAAACATATTACAAAGCTACAGTGGTCACAATAGCATGGTATTGTCATAAAGACTGATACATTGATCATTGGAATAGAATTGAGAGAAATATTCCCTCACTTCTAGGGCCAACTGGTTTTTGACACACCTACCAAGGGGATACAACTCTTTCTTCAACAAATGATGCTGGGAGAACTGGGTATTCTTAACCAAAGAATGAAAGAGGACTCATCTCTCTCCTATACAAGAATCAACTCAAAATATATAAAAACCTCAATATAAAAGCCATGGCCATAAAATTACTAGAGGAAAATGTAGGGAAACATCTTCAATATCTTGTCATAGGTAGTGATTTCGTGGACTTACACTTCAAAGCATGAAGAACAAAAGTTAAAATAGATAAATTGGACCTCCTCAAAATTAAACACTTTTGCACCTCAAAGGACTTTGTCAAAAGGGGTAATAAAGCAACTTACTCAATAAGAGAAATATTTTGAAATCATATACCAAATAAGAGATTAATATCCATGATTTATAAAGAGATGGTGCAACTCAACAATAAAAAGCCAAAAAACCAATTACAAAATGGGCACAAGACTTGAATAAACATTTGTCCAAAGAAGAAATACAAATGGTGGAAAAAACACATAAAAGTATTCATCACTAGTAATTAAGGATATGCAAATCAAAGCTAAAATAGGATGTCGTTTCACACCTATTAGAATAGCCACTATTAACAAGACAGAAAACTCTAACTGTTGGAGAGGATGCCCAGGTGTAAGAATACTTATTAACTGGTGGTGGGAGTGTACAATGGTACATGGAGGTTTGTCTTACAATTTCTAATGTAGTTGGATAAACTATGCTACTACTACGTATATTCCCAGAAGAGCTGAGAGCAGTGTCATGAACCAATATCTGCAGACAAATGTTAATAGCAGCATTATTCACAATTGCAAAAGATGGAAACAACCCAGGTGTCCATTAACTAATGCAGGGGGAAAGAGTAGTGTATACATACAATTGAATATTATGCAGCTGTAAGAAATGAAGTCATGAAGTATATAACAACATGGATGAAGCTGAAAGATATTATATTGAATTAAACTAGCCAGACATAAAAGGGCAAATACTGTATGATTGTGGTATTATCAACTAAATACCTTGTGTAAATTCAGGTAGTTAATAACGAGAATATAGGTCACTAGAAAATAGAATGAGTTTAAAGAATGGAAAGCTGAGGGTCAATCTGTGCAGAATTGGTAAAAAGGTTCATAAATCTTTGGAAATGAATAGAAATATGAAAGCACATCATCATGTTTGTAACTAGCAGTCCTAATATATGGTTATGACAGTGGTTGAAAGGGAGAGTCTAAGGGTATGTGTATTAGTAGAAGGAAAGCTAAAAAGTGTAATATGGGTTTGAATAACATAGCAAAACCTCATGTGAAATATGCAGATAGGTAATATTGTATATATAAATATAAAAAACTGTTTTTCTTTGAAACTGAACAAGCGTATATTAATCTTACAAGATGTTTAAATCAGGAAAAATAAAAAACAAATCAACATATGGATAGTATTGTAAAATAATATATGAATAATATTCCATTAAGGATAAAAATAAGAAATATATGAAGTGAAAGAAACTGGACAAAGGTACTACATATTGTTTTACTCCACGTATACAAAATATAAATACAAATAATTACAAAGTAAGAAACAGAATAGCAGCATTGTACAGCAGGCAAAGCATAGAGATTTTGGGAGGTAATTATTATTAAGGGATAGAGTTATTCTTTTTTGTCAGTTTTTTGTTATTATTATACCAAATACCGTTGATTGAACACTTTGCATGAATTGAAAGCTTTATTAATATATATCACTGAAATTTATTTAAAGAGTATGTTTGAAGGTTTTTTCTGAATCTCCAAATATTAAGTTCTTAAATGAATTCACTCCTGTGAGTGTAGTACACTTTTATTGCACAAAATTCACTTTGATTATCACTTTCAATTAGATTGCATTGGAGTGTTTGATTGGATCACATCAGTGGGAAATGGCACAGGTTAGGTTTCTGCCCTCTTGCTAGATCTTTTATAAACTGACAACACATAGAAAGAGACTGTGGTATTTTTAGATTATTTCATGAATTCCAAAAAAAGGAAAATATTATATATTTAAACTAATCTATTCCTCTGTGTGTGATACCATTTAATTGCAATAAATTTGGTTGAGGAATATTAATTAGATTTCTTGATAAGATTGCTTTAGGGCTTTTGATTGGACTAAGTCAGTGAGACATGATGCAGTCTCTGCTTCCTTCCTGGGTCTGATAAATATGCACATACAAAGAGAAATAGACACAGGAAAAGGAAGCTGCAATATTTGATCTTGCCATGTGAGAGAAATTCTGCCCACAGCTTAGATACAAAGAGAGAAAACCCCTAGAGGCTCAAAGAACTGAGGCCCAGAGACAGAGGAGACCTGGTAAAAGATGAAAAGCTCTATTCCTTTTCTGCCTACAGCTGTAGAGAGGCAGAGACCTTGGCAGACACTGTGGCCACCTTGCTTTGCAACATGCCCAAACAACATAATCAAAGATTGCTGACTTTCATGAGAAAGTTTCTCTTATTGTCCCGTTTTGGACTTCTCACAGCCTTGGAACTGTATGTTTTTACTGCAAATAAATCCCTTTTATAAAAATCAGCCCATTTTTGGTATTTTATATTGGCATCCCTTTAGCAAACTGAAACAGAAATTAGTATCAAGAGAGTGGGGTGCTGCTCCGTGTAAGTACTAAAAATACTGGAATAGTTTTATAAATTAGTAAAGGATATTTTTGGAGGAATGGTGAGATGCTTGATATAAAAGGCCAATATTGCTTTGAAGAGATTGTTGATAGGAATATGGATCCTAAACTTATTTCCAGTGAGGCCTTAAAAGGAAATGATAAAACTATTATTGGAAACGGGAATAAGTGCAACCCATGTTTTACAGTTGCAGAGACCTTTGCAAAATTGCCTCCTAATGTTAGACTGAAGACAGAATTTGAAAAAGATGAGCTTGGGCATTTAGCTGAGATTTCCAAAATAAATGTGGAATATGTGGCCTGGCTTCTCCTTGCACCTTGTAGAGAAAGGAAAGAGATAAGATGATAGCTAACTGCTGGGTACAAGGAAATCAGAACATGATATCAGAAATTCCAAACTTCTAGAAAGAAAGTCCCCAGAGGATAGTGCCCTATGTGAAACATCTAAACTTGGAGCTTGCAAGTTAGGATTGTAAATGCAGTTATCCAGGAAAGGCTTGTGGAAAGTCTTGCAGTCTGGATCCCTGTTTCCTGCATGCTAAACCAAAAAGCTTTTTGTGAGATTTTTATTGAATGAAACCACTGTCAGTATGGTTGAAAAGGGACAGGGAGGGTAGAAATTGAAGGGAAAATAGCCTCACATGGAAAACCAAGGAAGCTGAGGTCTGAATTTAAGATCCCCTCAAGCCAAGAGAAGGACCACATCCATGTGGGCAGAAAGGGTGAGTTTGCCCTGAATTTGAAGAGGATTGGCATTTCAGCTCATTGTTCAGGGTTATTTTGGATGCCCCCAGGCTACAAGGGGGTGGAGTGCATTCCTCAGTTTTTGGGGAGACTTAGATCATCACCCCACTGCACTGAACAGATTGGGCTTATTCCTCACAATTAAGGAAAATCAGGTCACCACCACAGTGTTATGAAGTTGTTGGGCCTGTATGCCAGAGATTCAGAGTATGTTGTCATTGCTTCATTTTACTAAGGTGGTTGAGACTGTACCCCAGAGATTCGGTCATGTGTGGCCATCATCCCAATGTTATTAGATTGTGAGCTCTGGAGCTTGGTCACCACCCAGATGCTTGAAGAGGGCAGAAGAGAAAGTATGGCTGTTTGGCAAGCCTGTGGAAAGGGTGGGCCCCCATGAAGTCCAGAGGAGAAGAAGATATCATTCTAAAGATAACTCACTGACTTTGAAATGTGATGGAGTATGCTCTGCATATTTTTGGAAATATTTGTGACAATTAATTCCTTTTATCCCTCCCAATTTGTCCTTATGGTAATGCAAATGTTTTTCCTTTCTATGTTCTTTATTTGTATACTGGAAGTAGAAAACTTATTTTCTATAGTGAGAGGGAAATTTTCCCCCAAGAAAAACTGCATGCCTAAATTGATTTTTTTTTTTTTTTTTGGTACTTAGCATTGCTACTGAATTGATTTAAGATTTTTGGAATGTTGTGATGTAATGAATGTATTTTGCATACAGAAGGGCATGTCCTTTTGGGATTCAGAGGATGGAGTCTGGCACTTTAAATTTTTTTTATGAATTCTAAAAAGAGAAATATTATGTCTTCAAACAAATTTTTTCCCAAAGCATTGCATTAAATTTGGTTGAGGTTCCTTTCATTAGATTAGATTTTGTGATAAGATCACTGCAGGGCTTTTGATTGGACTACATCAGTGAGGCATGACTGAGAATGAATTTCTGCCCCATTGCTGTGTCTGATATAAATTCAGAGACAGAGAGAGAGTCAGAGAAAAATAAGAAAAGGAAACTATCATATTTGATCCTGCCATGTGAGAGGTTTCATCCATAGCTGAGCTGCAAAGAGATAAGCCCTCAAGAGGCTCAAATAGCTGAGGCCCAGAGAAAGAAAGACAGGCCTGGTAAGAGACAAGCTGTATGCCAAGTTTTCCTCCAGCTGCAGAAAGGCAGAGGCCTTGGCAGAGATCATACCCACCTTGGTTTGCCACATGTCCAGAAAACAGGATCAATGGTCATTGAACATCGTGAGAAAGCATGTCTTATGGTGCCCTGAATTGAACTGCTCACAGCCTTGGGACTGTACATTTTTACCGCTAATAAATCCATTTTATAAAAGTCAACCCATGTATGGCACTTTTCATTGGTATCCCTTTTGGCCAACAAAAACAGTAACAAGAAAGAGAGGTATCACCATCCTTAAACTGCCATATGTGAGAGAGGACTTGAGGATCACTAGCAGCCAAAGCTGAAGCATAAAACTCCCAAGAGGCTCGGCCCAAGGAGAAGTTCAATGCTGAAAAATGATCCAGATACCTGTTTTCACACAGCTGAACTTATGGAGAAATCAGAGCAGTCAAGGCTGAGAGAAGAAGAAAAAAAAGAGACAGGCCTTATGTCTGATCACCCAAAGCCGGGCTCTGTGAGATGGTGAACCCAGAGGGGAAGGCAGAGGCCTTGGCAGATATTAGCCACCATCGTGGTGCCCCATGTGACAGTACACTTGGATCACCAATAGCTGACTTTGGTGAGAAAGTATTTCTGCTGATGCCTCAGTTTGGATATTTTTGCAGGCTGGAGGCTTTTACCCTTATGAAATTCTCATTATAAAATGTAACCCATTACTGGTACTTTGCATCAGCAGCTGTGTGGCAAATTAAGACAAATAGCAAGATGTTTAATTTCCACATATTTGCAAATCTTACATTTATCCCTCTAATATGGATTTCTAGTTGCATTCCATGGTAGTAAAAAAATACATTGCATGATTTCAATATTGTTGAGTTTACTGAGAATTATTTTGTGACCAAATATATGGTCTATCCTGGAGAATATTCTGTGATCATTTAAGAAAAATGTTTATTCTTTGTTATTGGGTTATG
>JAQZBX010064641.1:0-16463 GCA_029593785.1 Cabassous unicinctus | reverse complement strand
CATATTTTAATAAGCAATATGATTTTAAGATTTATATATGTTTTTGTTTCTAGCTTGTTCTTTTTGATCACTGAATAGCATGCTATTATATGAATGTACCAATTTACTTATCCATTCACTTATTGAAGTAAGTCTTGGTTGCTTCCAGGTTTTTACCATTATGAGTAAAGTTGACCTAAGTAAATGTGTTCAAGTTTTGGATTAGACATATATTTTCAAATCAGTTGGATATACACCTAGGTGTGTGTTTACTGCATTTTATGGTAATGCTATGTTTAACTTCTTAAGAAATTGACATGTTGTCTTCCAAGGTGACTGTACCATTTGACATTCCCATCAGCAATGAATGAGAATTCCTGCTGCTCCAAATCATTGTAAACATTTGCTATTGATAGATTTTTTGAATTTTAGCTATTCTAATAGATGAATAGTGGTATCTTATTGTTTTAAATTGCATTTCTCTAATGACAAATATTGGCAAGTTTGTATGATTATTTGCCATCTATATACCTTCTTTGTTGAGGTATCTGTTCATATTTCCTGCTTACTTTTTAATTTGGTTGAAATTTAATATTTCTTTTGTAGCTTATGGGCAAAAGTTCTTTATCAGATAAATGACTTGCGAATGGTTTTTCCGAGGGTGGTGGTTTTTGTTTTTATTCTCTTATAGTATCTTTTGAAAAGCAAAATTTTAAATTTAATACAGGCTAACATCAGATTTTTCTTTCATATATCATGCATTTCATATTCCATCTAAAAATTCATAACCAAACAGATTTTTACCTATATTTTCTCCCAAAAGATTTCAAATTTTGCACTTTACATTTAAGCATATGATAGATTTTAAATTAATTTTGGGTAGTGTAAAGTCTGCAAGAAATAAAAAATTTAAATAAATGTAGAGATCTTCCTTATTCATAGATTGAAAGACTCAACATAACTAAGATGTCAGTTATTCCCAGTTTGATGTACATATTCAACACAATCCCAAACATATCCAAACCATTGCATATGGAGATCTAATTATTCCAGCACCATTTATTGAAAGGACTATCCTTTTTTACATTGAATTTCCTGTACACTTTTGTCAGAAAATCAGTTGATTGTATTTGTGTAGTTCTTTGTCTGTTATCTCTTTAATCTCTTTTCTGTTTCAAAATATCTATGTATTTATTATTTTGCCAAAACCATGCTGTCTAGATTACTGTGACTTTATAGCAAATACTGAAATTGGGTAATGTAAGTTCTCCTATTTTATTTCTTTATTTTTAGAATTGTGCTAGCTATTCTAGTAATTGTGCCTTTCCATATACATATTTAATTAAATGTATATATTTCAAAATCTACAAAAAAATAGCTCAGGTTTGATTTTTATTTTTTAGCAATTCTGAATAATGTCACTATGAACATAGGTGTGCAAATAAAATATAGTCAGATAAAAATCTACCATTTATTTTAAATGTTTTCTATTTTTTGCATTTATTGTTTGTTTCCATTTTCTCCTCTTTTTCTGCATTCTCTGGTTTTAATGAGCTTCTTATTCATTTTTTTCCTCTTGTAACATATTATTTTTTACATCAATCCTTTTATTGAGAAAATAAAAAAAAATCACCTAAACATAGCATGTCTGAGAGCAAAACAGAGAACTGTTAGTAACAATGTTTTAAGTGGTATAAATGGACCTGTCTTCAGTAAATACTGTATCTGTGGTCACGTTACCTCTGACCATATCCATAGCCATCAGCAAACCAATAACTATACCTAGATCAATATATATATCATCTATAATTTAAAAAAAAAATTTTTTTTAAATAAGGTATTTAGATTACATAAATGTTACATAAAAATATGGGGGATTCCGATATGCCCCGCTTCCTACACCTCCCACATTTTCCCACATTAACAGTATCTTTCATTAGTAGGGTACATTCATTACAATTGATGAACATGTATTTGAGCATTGCCCCTAAGCATGGATTATAGTTTACATTGTAGTTTACACTCTCTCCTGCACAGTTTTGTAGATTATGGAAAGATACGTAATGGCCTGTATCTGTCATTGTAATGTCATGCAGGACGATTCCCAAGTCCCCAAAATGCCCCCATATTTCACCTGTATTTTCCTCTCCCTGCCCTCAGAACCTCCAGGGGCCACTGCCTCCACATCAAGGATATAATTACTTCCATTGCTAGAATCACAATTATTTCACTTTGGGGGGCAGGGAGATTATTTAATGGTTCCCCCTAGGATTTACAATATACATGTTTAAAATTTTTGAGTTCACACTTGAAAGACTTCTCTCTAATCTCCTCTTGCTTGTATCGTTTCCGATGCAAAGTTTGCTGTAATTGTTATTACTGCTTTTCTATACATGAGCCTCCAGCCCTCAGCTTGCACTCCCTCCCCCACTCCTGGCTTGCTTTAAGATGGGCTCTTTGTATTTGGTTTTCTGAAGTTTGAATGTAATATATATAGGGGGTTCTGGTTTTGCTTTAGTTGTCATTGCTTTGGAATTTATTTTGCATGGAATTCTCTGAGCTTCTTGCATCTGTTATTTGTGTCTATCATTAATTTTGAAAAGTACTTGGCCATATTTCTTCAAAATTATCCTCTTTCCTGTTCTCTCTTCGCCTTCTATGATTATAATTATGCTCATTTTACACCTTCTGACATGGCCCTAAGGTTCTTGGATGTTCTGTGTTGTTTGTTTCTCTTTTATTCTTTTTACAGTTTGAATTTAGTTTGCGAATTCTATTGGCATACCTTCAAGCTCACTGATTCTTTCCTTGGCTCAGTCAAATCTGCCGAGGAGCCTATTGAAGGCATTCTTTATTCTTGTTACTGTGTTCTTGCTTTCTAACGCTTATTTTTCATTATTTTGTATATTTTCCCTTTCCCTGCTTTCAGTTTTCTTCATTTTCCACTGAGTCTTTAGTATAGTAATCGTAATTATTTTAAATTTCCTGTCTGATAAATTTTAAATATATTTTTCTTACAGAAGTTGTGAACTTACAAAACAATCATGCACATGTGTAGAATTCTCAAACAGTACTCCTTCACCAACACACCACACCATGGTGGAGCATTTGTTACAGTTTATAAGATAATATCATCAAACTATCACCACTAACTATGGTCCATAGTACATTTGGAATATATTTTCCATACCCGCCTATTATTAACACAGTAAATCTTTGGCATTGATGCAAAAATATTACAGTATTGCTGTTAACTATAGTCCATAGGTTACATTCATTGTATTTTCCCATGTTTCTCCATATTCCCACCACCCTGAAATAGTGACATACATCCATTGTAGTTCACAGAAGGATACTCTTGCATTTGTACTATTAACCACAATTCTCATCCACCTCTGGGTTCACTGTGTTATTCAGTCCCTAGATTATTCTCTAGCTTTCTTTCAGTTGACATTTACATTCCTAGACTACCCTTTTCAGCCACAATCCCATTTATAAACCAGCTGCTACTCACTATAATGTGTTACCTTCAAATCTAGGTTATTAGGAGATAAGAGGAGGGTTGTGAAGTTCTGATGCTTAATGTATGTGCAAGTTTTCATTAACTTGACTGTAAATGTGTGGAAATGGATAGAGTTGATGGTAATGTGTCTGATAATTTTAACATTTATGTCATAACTGAGTCTGGTTCTGACAATTTATTGCTTTGTCTATTAAGATTACATTTTTAAAAAAATTTTATGCCTTATAATTTTTTGTTAAAATTGGACGTGATATATGTGATAATGGGTAATTAATTAAATAAGCTTTTCTTCAGGGGGTTTATGTTAGTTTTGCTTGTCTTTGGGTTGTGCTAAATATTTTTCACAGCCACAGGCTTCAGAAGTTTCAAATTCAGTTCTAGTAGCCTTGATTTTTCCTTCTCTCTTGGTGTTGGGACTTAATTTTTGTGCTGATATATCGAGTGAGTTTTTATCTCCCAGGGCTTTCGGCTGTAGTTCACTGTAATTTATTCTGGAGGTTTGTTAGATTGGTATAGGGCATGGGGAACAGGGACAGTCTAATTTTACCTTGGGAATCTGGCCCTCAAAAGTGATTCTATCCCTCCTCCAGAAATAGAGGGTTTTTTTGTTTTGTTTTGTTTTTCTTTCCTGACATCTTCTCTAGGAGCAAAGATTCCAGGCTGTTTCCTTGAAACCCCTGTCCCTGTCAACTATGGTATCTATCTATCTATCTATCTATCTATCTATCTATCTATCTATCTATCATCTATCTATCTCTCTATCATCTATCTATCATCTTTCTATCATCTATCTATCTATCATTTATCATCTATTTATCTATCATCTATCATCTATCTCTCTATCATCTATCTATCTATCATCTATCATCTATCATCTATCATCTATCTATCTCTCTATCATCTATCTATCATCTATCTATCTATCTATCTATCTATCTATCTATCTATCTATCTATTTCCTTAGGTAAATGGGAAGGCTGAAAGGAGCTTGAGGCCTTAGAATTCTTTCTCCTAGTTGGATAAATCTCTGGCAAAGTCTGTCCCCCTGGAGAGTAGTCCTTGGTTGTTGAGAAGGCTCTGGGCTTATTTCACAATATTCTGTTCCTGTCCCTGCCAGTGTCACAGTGACCTTCCCTGGTTGGGTTCCTAGAGGAAAACTGATAAAAGTGTGGGGCCCTCTAAGACTGGCCCCTGAGCTAAGGTAAAGTACCAGACTTGGCCTTCAGTAAAATCATTCCCCCAGAGACTAGGAGTTTGTTACGGAGAAGGAACAGAGATTTCATGCTGGTTTTTCCTCCCCTCTCCTTGCTAAGGCCCTGTAGGAAGATTTCTCAGATCCTCTCTGTGAGAACATTGTGGTTTCCTAGAGGAAAGCCTGCAAGAGTGTGCTGCCCTCCTTCTTTGTCTGGGACTCCCAGAGTTTCTCACACTCAAGCTAATCCACATTCAGCCTCCAACCGTACTCAAACTTACAAAAACTATATTAGTATTATTGTTTCTAACTATTTATGGCATTCATCAACTCCTGCTTCAGATAAGCAAACCCTGGGTGTTAAATCCCTGTGGATTTGCCTGATTCTGGTTGTTTGCCCTGCAGGCTCAGTTCTCTTTAGGGTCTATGAAAAGTCATTTTTCATTTTAACTTCAAAGAAGCTTGGGTCTTCATCCAGATTACTGGAAGCTGCAGGGAGAAGTAGGAAGTCAGAGGAACCTAGAAGAGAAAGGAGAGGTCGTTGCCATGTGATAAGGAAGCCAAGAACTCCAAGGATTGCCAGAAGCCAGCAGCAGACACTGTGGTTTCAGGGAGGAAGCAAGTCTTGGTGACATCTTGATTTTGGGCTTCTTTTACCCTCAAAACCATGAGCCAGTAAATTCCAGTTGTTTAAGCCAAAAAAAAAAAAAAAAGCCATTGCTAATCAGTTTGTTGAGGGTTTTCTTGGTATAAGGAGAGGTATAATGACTTTTAAGCTCTTTACGTGTTGGAGCTGAAACCAAAGTCTCTAAAAGTACTTTCAGAATATAAATACTATTCAGTTTTTAAGTTCATTAGTTTGTTATTATAATTATATAATTTATTGGAGTATAATGCTGATCAGTTTTCTTTTTAATGAAAGGATGACACTGTGATTCACCAGTAAAAAAAATATATGTAAAAAAAAGATGTGGTCATGTCATTTTTCTTCCTGTAAGTATTATAGATTTTTTTTTATGTAGTCATCTTCCAACCCAGATTTTATGGAAACCAGCAGCACAAATGTGCAAAAAAGTTGCTCTACCTGAGGGTTTAGTTTCTAGCCTTAAAAGAGAGGAGAGCTAGTCACAGCTCTAAGTTTCCTGTTTACTTAGATGGTCTTATATATCTTACTGCTATAAGATTTTTGACCATATATTTTGGGTTGTTTTTCTCTGTGATTACTTTAACTCAGAAAACCAAAATATCAGCATTTTGCAATCTGTAAAATTAACAGCAGTGTCCTTTTAACTATTCCTGCTGATCTGGCAAATTCAAGCACCAGAAAGGGCTCCTAGGCATTTGTCATGGTTACTCAGTTGAGTCAAATTGAGAGCTCTGCTCCATTAGCATGAGAACAGCTTTGTAATTTTCTGAATAATTAATGAAAACACCAACTCACAGTTCTCCCTCTGTCTGAAAAATTTTGTTTTAATTGATTTTCTTAGCATGCAGTTGATCTTCAAAACTTTTTTTTAAAAAAATTAGGCTCAATTATCAAAACTATAAAATTTACTAAAGCCCTAATGAGTGAACATAAATTCAAGTCAAGAAATCATAGCACAGTAAAGACAATAATTGAGACATTTTGTGTAATTTTAAACAGCGATCTTTTTATTTGGTTTAGTTAAGTCTGATTCCAATAGTATGGGAAATGTATACTTGGATCATCCTTGTTATTTTGTGTTTGCTTTGTGGGATTAAGAGAATAAAGCTGTATTGATACAGACTTGTATCTATTGATATAGACTTAAATATTATGATCAGCTCCAAAACAATATCTTGGTGTATATTTTAAGAAAATTTAACTGTATAAATCCACGTTATTATAGTTAGTAGTCTATGTAATATTTAATTCATATATTTTATTTCCAGAATGTTTAACTTCAGAAAAAAGAATCTATAAAAATAAGTAAATGAACAAAGAAACAAATCAGAATTATGTGAGAGATTGTGATTAGCTAGCTTATTTTCTTAAAATTAAAAGTGAAGTGCAAATAAAACTGTTTAACCCCACAAAAATTAGATTTTTAAAACAATGTCCTTTCTTACATTCATCCAATAAATATATATCCAATAATAAATTATACCATCTAAAATGATAAAAATTTAGACAGAGACTCAGGCTTTCTGGTATATATATTTTAGCATTTAAGAATATTTTTGCCTCAATATACTGCTGTTCCCAGTTTTGTTTTTTCACAAATTAGCATGTGGTATTTAAGATGGTTGATATTATCATTAGAAAACTTTGTAATACTTTTATACCTTAATTTATATGCCTGCTATTAAACGTCAGTGGTTGAGCACCTGCTGCCCACGTGTGAGGTCCTGGGTTCAATCCCCGGTCCCTCCTAAAACAACAAAAACAGCAATAACAACAAAAAAAAATACAAAAACTTTGTTACCTTGTCTAAATATATTCCTTTTCCTTAAAGTATTAACAGCCCAGAATTAATATGGATACACAATATGGAGTCGCTCATGGAAAAGGGAATTACTGAGGATTTAAAACTTTTTTCTATAGAGAAATTTTATGTCTGTGGATGTTTCATTAGTTCATCCTTGTTGGATATAGAATTCTTTTCAAGAGTATAGTCTTCCAAAGCCTTTCAATTTTTGTAAAAATTGTCAACTCCACTCCTACCTTGGCCGTAATCTAATATTATTCTCTATCCTACTACAGAACGTGGAAGAGATTTTTGCCAGGAAATGATAGTGTCTAAACTTACTGATGACCAAAGCTCAATTCCAAATCTCAATTAAAAGATGAAAGTTATGATGATAGTCATAAAAATAATTTTAAAAATGAAATGATATTTGATTGGATTTTTGACAACTTTTCCTGGGTTATTTTAGAATGATTGAATGTCCAATCTGTTTCCCACTCTGGAATTGATGCACTTAATGAATTATTTATGATGTCATGTTCTGGCTCAGATGAATGGACTTGAGAACATTTTTTTGCCAACTTATTTTATGTCAGTTAGAATGCTGACTGTTTTATTATATGGTGACCTCTTTATGAGAACTCACTGGGAAAATTTCTTTATGGATTTATTTTAGGGTACCTGAATTTGATATTAAAAATTTTTAAACAAATTCTAATAACAGGAACCATACTAAACATAATTCAGGCAGATTCTCTTTGAGATCAAGAAAGTATAAGAATTTTCTCTAATATCTCAAAGCATTATTGGGAATCCTGGGCCATTATTTAAGAAATAGGAATAAATATGTTGTTTAAAAGAGAAAACATAAAACCATCATTGTTAGCCAATAAGATAATCACTCATATAAAGTCCAACAGAACTGAGAGAATTTGAAAACAAAAATGAAATTTCAGCAAAATCAGCATAGAAGGTTAATTTATAAAGTCAATAGGATTTCTCTATTCCACTAATAATCAATTTGGTAATATAAGCAAATTCAATATTTTGTTCTCAATAGAAAGAAAATCTCTATTTAAAGGAATTAACAAAGAATTCATAAGGCCTTTAAAGATAAAGTATAATAATATATATTAAAAGGCATAGAAAATCATCTGTAAAACCAAAAAGATATACCACATGCATTGGTTAGAACTTTTAACATTGTAAAGATTTTTATGCTTACAAAATTAATCTATAAGTAGAATATAAATGTAACAAAAATTTAAAATTCGTTTTTAAGTTATTGGAAAAACTTATTCTATTACTTATATTAAAGTCAATTTTAATAAAGAATAAAAAAGAGAAGGGACATTAACAGCCATTAAAATATAATTAAAAAGTATACTCATAATAACAGAACCAGAATATATAAATCAATACAATGCAATATAATGATAGCTCAGAAACAAATAAATGTAAATATGAGGTATTGATATGTACTAAGAAATACAAAGTTGGACACTCAACTCATAATTTGTGTTGTAGCATTAAATCTAGTTGTATTAAAGACCTGAATGTGAGATGCAAAATTATATAGTTAATAAAAGAAAATATAGGAGAGCATTTTTGTGACTGTGGTATAGGGAAGGATTCCTTAAACAAGTACCCAGAAATGCAAACTAAAGGTGAAACATTGATGGATATTAATACATCAAAGATAAAGGATTTTCATTCAAATAAAGGAGATGGGACAGACCAGGAAAAAATGTATATAATATCTAAAGTTGACAAGGCATTAATAATTATGTGAATTTTTTAAACCAAATTTTTTCTAAAACTGTTGGAACCAATAAAAAATGGCATTGTTTATAGAATGTAGTAAATGAGTATGTTTTTTAAAATTATCATTAAGACACCTAAGAACAGAATGAGTTGCAAATCAACATTTATATAAATTAAAACAAAAAGACATTACTATGTGTTTCAAATTTATATAATAAATGTATTATATGCATAAAGATGGGAAAAATAAAGGAGTATAAAGATCTCTGATGAAGGGCAAACATATAATGGGAAAAAATGGGAAGCACTCTGCAAGATCTGAGGGAGGGAGTATTCCTTGAACTGAGGCACTCTGTTCTCTGCATCAGAAGATAACTGAAGTGCAAACTGAATACTGCCATTCCAGGCTAAGAAAAGCAAATGAATTAATTTTATATATGAATTTAAGGATTTTTGCTTGACAGGAAAACTTTGTATTTTGTGTATCTTATAATACAGTAAACAAAATATCCTAACTAAATATAGAGGGAAGGGGGAAATAAGTAAAACACTGAAATAATGGAAAACACAAAGTATATCAGTAATTAATATGTATGCAAATGAACTTAATATTCTAGTTGAAAGAAAAATTTTACCCATCTGGATTTAAAAATTTAAAAACTGCTTATAAGAGATGCATCTAATATATTTACTTTTTACCAGAAAATTCAAGAGTGAAAAATAGAAAAACATGTAACAGGAAATTATTAACCAAAAGAAATCTGGTGTGGCTGTACAATTATCAGATGAAAAAAATATATATATAAATAATATAAACAAAAAATAAGAAGAGGGTTCAGATACAAAATTTAAAAAGCCAAATCACCAGAAAGGTGAATAATTTCTAAATTTTTATGTATCTAGCAAAATAGCATCACAATATACAAAACAGAATTTGACAGAATTACAATTAGAATTAGGAAAATGACTGCATAGTGATTTTTATACCACTTGGTAAAATCAATTAGACAAAAAATAAAGAATATACACTGTACGTAACAAAATTAGCATGTTTAATATTAATGTCACATCCAATATGTTCAAAGTATGCACTCTTTTCCTAGAACGTATACCTAGAACGTATATTAAAAATAAACACATATTTATCTGGAAAGCAAGTATTGACAATTTCAAATTATTGTTAATGATTTAGACCTGAAGACACACTGAATACAATGTATTTATTCAATCAGTAAATAAACTATAGATAGAAAATTCCATTAAACCTGAAAATTAAGAAACACTCTTGTATAACTCATGGGTTAAAGGAATAATTATATAAATACCATTAAACTTGAAGGATTCATTTATTGCAGAACTCTGCGGGATGTTTATAGACTTAAATATCATAGAAAGCAGAAAGCTTGAAAGTGAAGGAGTTGAGGGAATTTAAGTTACTTAGAAAGAAATAGAGTGAAAACAATTAATATAGAAGGAAGGAAATTAAGCAAAAGCAAAAATTAATGAATTAGAAAAAAGAATTATATTAGGATTAAAAAAACAAAAAGCTACTTCTTCAGATGGTAAACAGATAAAAACTAACTTTTTTACATTTAATTTAAAATGTAACTGAGGTGGATGGATAAATTCTTAGGAAAATATCAATATTGTCTCAAAAAGAAAGAGGAAACCAGAATAGATCTAAAACCATTAACGAAACTGAATTTATAGTTAAAAACCTTCTTCAAAGGAAGCAGCAGTCCCAAGTAGGTTTGCCAGTGGTTGCAACATAAAATGCAAGACTATCTAATTTCAATCTTATCCACATACTTCCAGAAATATCAACAGAAAAAGAAGGATCACTCCTCAACTTCTTGTATGAAGCTAATCTTAGTTCCAAAACTAGGCATAAATATTACCACCCATATGGGATCGAAGCCCTCTCTCAATTAGAGGTGGAGTGGCATCACTATCCCAAAATCCTCAGGATTGGGGAATAAAATATGGACTAGAGTGGACTTACTGGTATTCTACTACAGACTTATTGTGATGCTAGCAATGGAAAAAATTATATCATTGATGTGAAGGCTGTGGCCACTGGAGGTGCTGAAGGCAGGGAGAAGAAAAAAGAGGTGTAATATGGGGGCATTTTCAGGACTTGGAATTGACCTGAATGACATTGCAACGATAGATACAGGCCATTATATATCTTACTATAACCTACAGAATTGAGTGGGAGAGTATAAACTACAATGTAAACTATAATCCATGCTTAGTGGCAATGCTCCGAAATGTGCTCATCAATTGCAATGAATGTACCACACTAATGAAAGAAGTTGTTAATGTGGGGAAAATGTGAGGTCTGGGGAGTGGGGCATATGGGAACCTCCTTACATTTTTTTATGTAGCATTTTATGTAATCTTAGTATCTTTTAGAAAAAATAAAAATATATATATTTTTAAAAATCATTATCCAAAGTGAAGGCTTTAAAATTGAAATCCAAACAGATTTATTCTGCACAAAGTCTCGAAGAAACTTTAGATTCATGTTATTTCTCAAACTGTCACATCTCAATGAACATTTTTATCTGGCATTCCTTCAAAATATTCTATAGCTGTTACGTAGTGTACCTTTTCAACTGGAACATGGGGATATGGATGAGATAAATAAGATTTTAGCACAAGGTTAATCCCCACAATTTGCAAAGGATTATGTGCTATGTACATCTGAAAAGAAGATTAAGAGTCATGCAGTTATAAAATGAAACCTGTAAAGTAAAAATTTTCCCAAGCAAATAAAGTTTGTGTTCTCTTTAAAAAAAAAATAGTATAAGAAAAGCAAATTTCAATTTTAAATGTTGATGCAAAATTCCCAAACAAAATATTAGCATATGGGGTTCTGGAATAATAACGCATATGGTGTATAATTTTGATGGGAGGTTATCCCAGGAGTGCAAGATTAATTTAATATTAATTCTGTACTTCATGATGGAAACATGGTTAATATGGCTCTTGATTTAACACACCTGGCATTTCTACCATTGGAAAGTAGTTTAAATAACCAAAATAGCATGGCACAGTTAGACGTATGGACAGAGAGAATAAGCCCCTGTGTGGCATGTGCATGTGGGAGCAGGGAGTGCTGCGTAAGATGCACTTTTCCTTAAGAGCCGTCTCTCTGCACATCTTTACACCTAAGAGAAGAACTGTCTGCAGAGCAAACACGTGCCATCTCTGCCTACTCCTTCTCTAAGTACGGTAACTTTGAAGTTTTTTAACTTTGAAACATCTTTTCAGAAATTAACCTTTCAGAAATAGAAGAACTTTTGCATATGAATTTAGTATCTGATATATGAGTCATCACCAGTTAACGGGGAAAAAAGTTTCACCAATCCAAACAATATCTGGGAATTGATTATTTTTTGAAGTAAAGTTAATCCTTACCTCGCACCATTAAACAAAACTAAATGATGGGTGGAAAAACAGATAAAATTAAACATTTTGAAATAGAAGAAAATATAGGTGAATTTCTAGCGGATCTCTAAATGTGGAAACTTTTTCTAGATATAAGAACAATTAAAGAAAGTATAAATTACATATTTGTTACATTTTACCAGATGACTGTACCAGATAAATTGTCTAAATAAATTCAAAGACAACAATAAACTGAAAGAAATATCCACTACAAATGTTGCAACTGAAGATTTAATAATTTTAATATATTAAGAACTCTCTACACAGTAATAGTAAACTACTAAATTCTACTAGGAAAATGAGCAAATGGTTTATCCAGAAATTTCATAGATACTTATTACCTTTAAAATTGGCAATATATATTTATAGCAAAACTCTTCAAATGCATCAAAAATCAAACAGGTAAAAATTAAAGAAAGAACGTTATATGGTGTTTGTTCTTTCAAATTAAGAAAATAATTATAAAAAAATAATATCTGGGTTTAGGGAAGGTGTGGTGAAGTTGGAACCAACAGAGAGAGGTCAGTATAACCACAGAGAAATTCTGAAAATTAACTTGCATCAGAAGTTTTAAAGATTCATAGTTTCTGACTGAGTATCACCACTTCTTAGCATAACATTTAAAAATAGTCAAAAAATCACAAAATGATTATTGAACACAGGTGTTCATTGAAACAAAAAAATTTTATGGCATTAGAAACTGAAGAAGATCTAAATGTCCAACAACATGGGAATGGCTAAATAAACTGTGTAGATTTTTAAAGTAGCCATTGAATTTTGTTTTTAGGAATATGTAAAGCTATGTATAAAAAAATCAAGATTTTTAAGATTCCAATTATGTTGCTGTTTTTATATCAATATCTATCTCCCTAGAAAGAAAATAAATTTCCCATAGTATTAAAAATATTGATCAATATTTTTTCATCTAAAACAACAAAATATTTTTGTGCATTTATACGTTGTCTAAATTCTTTCAATTGCCTTATATTTTTATTAAGAACAATGGAATAAAAATTTTATTTTTAATGAATTGATAAACTCAAAGTGGACCTCTAATATGCTTTCAGACTAGACATGGATTTTCTGATCTGATTAAAAGACATTTATTACAAGCATTTCTGATTTATTCAGTAAAAGAGGGAATGAAACAACATACTTTGTTGCAAAACATATAATTTTGAATAAAAAGCATGTCTAAATGCTTTATCATAATCTTTAAAGGACATTAAACATACAGACATAATATTTTAAATTGTTTTCTCAATACACTGATTCTCCTAGAAACTTCTCATATATTTATGAATATGCTACCTTGGTTTTACTAAGAATTACAATTATTGATTCAATTAGTTAATAAATGAAACTTATGACAAGTGGAAGTTTAATAATTGAAATAAATAAATAATAAGTTGTTTAAAGATAATATTTTATTTCATTTTATAACTTGATACTCATTCCAGTCTTATGAGATAGCCAGAAGATAAAATATTGGACCCATATGATCTTTTTTAAATTAAAGAAACAAAAGCCAACTAATTTTTGTAAATTGACTAGTGCTACCTAAGTCATTGTAAAATAACAAATTTAGCCTCAGAAATACGTTGAGAGAAATAGTACTAATTATGTAAAATTTATGCCATTTTGGCCACAAATTATAAATGCTAATATTCTTGGAACCATTGGTGAAAACAAAAAGTCATTTGTAGATGGGAAATGGCTATTGAAAGCCCTTAAAAGAAAAGCAAAGAAATGCTAAAGTGCTAGTTAAACCCTCATTTTCACTTGGCCCTACTTGCTAAATGGGGGAAATCAGTTCCACCCACAATCAGAAAGATTTAGGTAGCTTATATTTATATCTACAGACTTCATAAAAACTACTCTGGAAGATTCAGTGATTTGCCCAACTTTTATGTACCTGAAAAACATGACAGCTATACTTTTCAAAGAGAATTCTTTAAAATTGAGGTTATTTAGTAATTTAACACAGCAGAGTAATATCCAAACTAACTCTTAGCCAAATTGATCATTTTCTCTTTACTCTCCCAATAGCAAGCCCACAAACTTGACAGGTATATTCTCTCTAGATTATTTTCCATTTTATTTGCTACAGCCACATCTTTTTTGTAATTTTAGTGCCTTCAGATATTTATTTTATTTTTATTTTTTTATTTTTATTTTTCAGTCTTTCTAACTTTGTTACTCTCAGATATCCCAAGCCACAAAAGACTATCATGTGATGAAGCAGGAAGCCTACCTCCCACCTGCTTTTACTAAATTTAATCACTGCAATCATTTTTAAAGCTTCTATTTCTGTCCTGTGAGGGAACCTGATCCAAATCCAATGCACTTGCTGAGCGAACTCCTGAATTTATAAAAATATACTAGGTTTAAATTGCTCTGCTAAAAAAATACATGGCTGACTAACAGAACTAAGGTGAAACTTATTATGGTTAAGCTAAATATCTGTTGAACAAATGCCATCATTCAAGCTAGCTAGGGCATAATGTAAATGTTTAGAGGAGCAAAATGGAAAAATATTATCTGGAAATTACTAAAGTGGAGGTAATGAATCCAAAGATATAAAGCAAATTCTTATCATCTGGAGAAGCAAAGGGAAAGAGTGTCAAGAGGAATCCCACACCAGACAAAGGCTTACAAGGTTAGCAGCTACTGCCAGAACAATTCTTTCTGCAGACTTTCCTGAACTTCTTGCAGTGTGTAGTGCAGTGGAAATTTCCAATCAGGAAAGTATGCACAAAAGACAGTGGATTTTTACCCTGCAGCAAGAGATTTTATAACAGCCTCCCAGAAACTCCAATATATTGTAGATGGCAAGCAAGAGTTCGGAGGTGAATGGAGCTGGGAAGTGCTGCGTAATAGAGCACCAAATCAGAGAGTCTCCACTTAAGTAGCATATGAAAGGCAACGGGGATTCCACATTACAAAAGAAGCTCACTTAACTTTATTTAATCATAAGTAAACTTATTGCTCAGTGCAGTCTTGGCATGATTTTTAAACGTCTACCAAAATGGGTTTCTTGCCATTTCAAGAAGTGCTGACATGGAATTTTAAAACGGAATTTAGTAAAGTAGGATTTGCTTTTACTGAAGTATATCTAGGTGAAAATGTTTTATTGTTGCTGATAATAATGAACTTTTGAGAACGGTATGGAGAAATAGAGAGGAGAGAACGAGAAAGAAGGATTGACTGACCAACTAGCTGCTGCTTTAACCTGGACTACCTGAGGGAAACACTATTCCTTGGTATAATCCCCTCCAGGGCACTCTCGTGTCTGGTATATAACTTCATCATTCTCCCTTCAGTGCTCATATTCTGAGGGATTAATTTGAACCAGCCAAAGCATTACTTGATGTGTTTCACTCTTATGGAGAGTTCTGTATGTAGACAGTTTCCTGGGTGCATTGGATCCCTGCCATGGCTTTTGGATGAATCTAACGGTTGTTTTCACTCGCAGTGTAAGAACTGATTACTCCAGCTGCCTGAAGAGGGAATCAAAACCCATCATTGCCAGTTGAGTGCTCTCCATTAAAATATTTACCTGCAGTCAATTTTTCCCAATTTCCACCCCCACCTCCAGACCTTATGCTGTCCTCAGAAAGGACACCAAATCCAGTTATGACAAGAATACTATGAGGATTATAAAGCAGTTAGTTGAAATGTGGAGATGTATTTTTTGCATGCATATCAATGTGTATCTATATGAACCAAGAGTGGGGGTAGCACAGGAGGCCCATGAATCCCCCTTCTTTCCCCACCATGAGCTCATTGAAACCAGTAGTTAGGGTGGTTTTGGCAGGTTTTTCTGTGCTGGTCCTTATTGTCATACTGATTCTGTAATATCGAATGATATTCTTTTACATATATCAAGTTACACATAGAATGCATGTACTCTTCTATCAGGGATTCTACTCAATTTAAGTAGATTTATTAGTCTTTCTGTTTGCAGCATTTATACTAGGATAGTAGCATCTTTTACTATTTCATGGCCTCTTTTCTCTTTCCTGGGAATTATTTCTATAAAATGCTAAATGCAGTTAATCCCCAGGTATAGCTTCTGCCTCTCTCCCTCCAGCCACCTTCTCTCCTTTTTTTTTTTTTTTAA
>JAQZBX010064640.1:0-16454 GCA_029593785.1 Cabassous unicinctus | reverse complement strand
GTAAGCAAAAAACTTTATAAGTTCCTTTTTCTTAACAGTCAAACCCCTTAACTTGAGCGAATCTTTAATTTGAGTAACATACAGACTATGAGAGCTAATATTCTGCCCCATCTTTAAAGAACACAAACACAAAATATAATCTTACCTAGACCAAGGTTCCTGCAAAGACACTGACACGTTCCTTCTTCTTAATTTCTTCATTCACCGACACCGGGGAGGTTGGTAACAGACCTGTTACAGCTCTGAGTGGCTCTGAAAAGAGCACCTGGTACAGCTCTGAGTGGCTCTGAAAAGAGCCATTGTTTCCCTGTACTTTAAGACCCGTTACAGCTCTGTCACAGCTCTGCTCGATGCAGCGCGTCCCTCTGCTTAGTACTCAACAGAAGGATGAAATGGGTGCTTGCGGCTGGGCTTCTTCGATTCTTCGTTTCTTCTCTTCAATTCTTCATTTCTTCTTTCCTTTGCTTCACCAACACCGTTGAACTTCGTGATTGATTAATCACGGTAAACTTCGTGACCGATTGATCACGGTATTAGGGATGAGAGGGCCCTCCTCGTGACGGCGTGGTGGTTCCTTTCACTGGATGTCACTCGTGCCCCACGTTGGGCGCCACTTGTCCCGGCCCGCGGGACAAATCAACGGCGGCGATGAGCTATTCAGCGAAGGAATGAGACTAGACACGGACAAAACAAAAAACTGTGTTCTTTATTCTGCTAACATGGCTTCTCTGCGGCTTCTTCCGCTGAGCGGGTTACAATCAGCTCTTTTATAAGCAGGGAAAGGGGAGGGAAAGGGAAGTGCCTTAAGTTTTAGGTGTCAGTACATGATTGGATAGTTTGAGATCCTAGGCGTGGTGACTATTCCCGTGCGCGGGAATTTTGTGGTGCGAACTTAGGAAGAAGGAGAAGGAGAAGACAAAGAAAGAGAAAGTAGAGACGGCCATGATAGTTATATTCATACAACATCACCCCCAACATGGCCAACCTACACTTCTGGCTGTAAATATGTCCCCAATGTATAAGGAGGCACAATTGAACCACTCCTGGACTCCTTATTCCTCCAAATCACATGAAGATCCTGTGTTGGTAGGAGTGTAGTGGTGTATGTCTCTCCACACTGACCTTGACCAGGCAGGGAATGTTTCACTCTCTCACGATGAGCACCTTGCATTGTCTTCTAATGCCCCATATTTTGCACACCAACTCCCAAGTGGCCATCAAGATATCAAAAGCTGCACAGGACCAATACTCTCTGTAGCCTTTGCAGGACAGACGTAGAAGCACACTAACTCTCCCATAAGGGGACCAGATCTTTTCCATTTAACATTCCATAGACAAAGAGGGGAATTTTTCTACTTTACTGAACCACTGCATATCCTCCAATGGGGTGGGGGTTGGAAGTTATATCTTTCCAATTGTCTCCTTTACTGGCTTCCCAGTTTCTAAGCATTGGCCATAAGCACCTTTCCTTGGGAGAAATTGAAGACACCAAATGTAAGATATTTGCTATAGTTAGTAGTAATATTTTCATGATACTCTTTCATAGTTTGTAACAAACATTCACAAAAATAAAAGGTGTTGGTGGTGGGGTGATATATGGGAGCTCTATAAAGAATATGCATGTTTGTTTTGTAAGGTCACAGCTTTTACTATACACTTACTTTTCGTGCATGTGTATGTATGTATGATATACTTCAATGAAATTTTAAAAATATAAAAATGAAGACTTCAAATTGAGTCCAAATTGCACCCCTAGAACAGCAAAAGAAAAGAGCAAACCTAACTGAAAGTGAGCAGAAGGAACTACATAACAAAGATGAGAAGAGAGATAAAATGAAATAGAGACAACAACAATAAAAATCAGACTAGAGAGAATCAAAAATTGGTTCTTTGAAAAGATCAATACAATTGACAAACTCTTAGTAGACTGACAAAGTAAAGAAGAGTGAGGATTGAAATAACAAAAGGCAGAAATGAAAAGGAGGACATTTCTAAAGACCCAATTGCAATAAAAAGGACTATAAAAGGACACTATGAACAACTGTACACAAGTAAATTAGATAATCTAGACAAAATGGACAAATTCGTATAAACATGCAAATTACCTACACTGAACCAAGAATGAATAGAAGATCTCTACAAACCAATTACTAGTAAAGAGATTGAAGACATTGACTTTTAATAAGTTTTGCATGCTAGATCAATTTGGAGAGAGGGAAGGGTCATTCACTAAGGTAAAAATTCACTATTTCTGGTTTTCCCTGGGTTCATTCAACGAGCTTGGCATTAGCCTGACCCAGTTTACTGAAATTTCTGCGTGAGAAGGAAGATCATCAAGGCCTCAAACTGGTTGCCCCAAATTTCTCCAAATTCTGGCAGCCAAGTTCATTCATCAATCATTTACTATTGTCGGGCCACTTTTCCCAGAGGCTTTTTTCTGCATTCCCCATATTTTCCCATTATTTATTATTTATATCAATGTTACAAGTTACTCAATAACTAAGATAATAACTTAGTTATTAGTTATTACACTCCCCCCATTTTTGTTCATTCCTCAATTTTGGGGTCTGGGGACAATGTCTATTCTGATTGTTGGGAGGCCGTGCAAAGTGAATAACCTTGTAGCATCAGAAATCCCAAAAACATTTCCTTCTACTTCATTTTTTAGCTTTCTAAGCGTATCCATGGAGAACACTGAAACTGAATAGATTTGAAATCCATTAAAAGTTCAGAAGCAAAGACCTTACATGGAAGCAAGTCAAAGACTCTGGTATATCCTTGGACAGTAGATACTAAATGGATTACCCTGAAATGGGTTTATAGATAATAATTTATAATAAACTTTCAAGCCCTGGAGTGATGTTTTAGTCTGGTATAGATGTAGAAGGAACACACCTTAGGGAAACATTCAGGAATTTGAAATTTGAAGTCAGGAATAAAATCAATCTTATACATGAAGAAATTGTGGAATTGTGCAATGTTTCTAAAGAACACCATACCAAAAGTAGCAGTTTTCTTTGTGTGGTTCTAAGCCATGGAACAAATGGAAATACTGTCCTGAAAAAATTAACAGATAATAGTAGAAGTCTAATTGGAAAATCCAAATATTTCATTATTCAGCCCTGCAGAATACAGAGTTGGACTGTGGCATTGAGAGTCAGTGGTTTTGATGATGGTATGGCATATGAGAAACTACCATTTGAGGTGGATTTCTTCTATGCATATTCTACAGCACTTTTTACTGTTTGTGGTGAAATTAAAAGGATGGATCTTCATCCAGTCCCTTTGTGCCAGGCTGAAAATATATGCTCACAAGCTTGAATTTATGCACATCCTTGCACAGGTTAACCAAAAGTTAGCCAGAGAATTTGAGTCTTACTTTCTTGACTCTACTTTTCCTGCAAAGAAGCAGATTCCATTTACTGTGTCCATGTTCAAAAAGGAAGGATATTTTTTTATCACTAGAGAAATTTCCCATATAATTCTATCTAAACATTTATCTATCAACCCACCCATGTATCTGTCTCTTTTTATTGACCTACTTTCTAAACACTTTGGGATTAAGTTGTATATATCACACTCCTTGAATACAAAATACTTTCATGTATCTTTCCTAAGAACAATAATATTCACTTACATACCACTGCTTCAGTCTGTGTGGAGGCTGTGCAAAGTGAATTATGCTATGGCATCAGAAATGCCATAACCATCATTTCCTTCTACTTCATTATTTAGCTTAATAAGAGTGTCCATGGAGAACACTGAAACTGAATGGATTTGAAACACTTTAAAACTTCAGAAACAAAGACCTTCCATGGAAAAAAGTCAAAGGACTCTGGGATATCCTTGGACAGTACTTACAAAATGGATTATCCTGAAATGGGTGTATGGATAATACCTTATAATAAAATGTTCAAGCTCTAGGATGGCATTTCAGTCTGGTACAGATGTAGATGGAGCAAACCTTTTAAGGCCAAATGCAGCATAAATAGCGGGACAAGGAAGTAACTATAAGGTGCTGAAATGTAGCTTGCCCAGCTGCCTAAGTATTCTCATTTGTCTCTATTCAAATCATTTGTGCATTCTAACAAAACACATGATGAGATGTTTTGTTAAAACCTCAAACTGTAGATTATTAGCCACAGGAGATTAAGAAAATCTGTAAGGACACAATAAAATACTACTTATATAATAAACAGTGGAATGTAAAGAAAGAAGAATAAATTGATCAACTGGGCACACCATAATTAGAAAGAAGATGGTTTGTTCCTGAGCACACCACACAGCCCATGGGATGAAGGCAGGGCCATTGACCCAGCTATTAAAAAAGGGATTGGCAGCTATTTTTTTCATACATACAGAAGGGTGTATGCTGTAAAATATTTGAGCATGTTAATTCATTTTTTTTTTGAGGTTTACACCCAAAGCAAAATGGTGATAACATTTTATACTCTTCTCTGAAATGAAAGGACCATGGCACACAGCATTTTAGAAATCATTCTTTCTGAGACCTTCCTTTGGTGCATGGGAAAAATGAAGGCCAGAGAGAAGCAGCATCACACAGCCAGGGAGCACAGGCTGCCAGTATCCTCTCTTCCCAAGGTGCTGAGCTGGTGCTGCCTTGTGGTGTCTCACTGGATTCAGCCTGACATTTCAGATGAGTTTTCCTTTTTGTTCAAAGAAAGGATCTCACATTTACAATTGACTGTTATTCCTTTTGACTAGTTATACAACTTTTTTCTAGGTAAATGCAACATGAAACTTAAAATTTGCTCCAGTGTGATGATTTTGTTAAAATTTGGTTTGAATATTCATTTCAAAAGTTAAATTCTACCTTAAAAAAAGAGACATCATTGTATTTGTAAAATCATTTTTATTGATATCAATATTATTTGGTATAATCACATAGTTGTGTATTCATCACTTCAATCACTATTAGAGCATTTTCATTACTCCACTAATAATATTAACCAAAAACAGAAAAACTAAGAAAAAATCTACCCCTTAATAATCACCTCTCAATCTCTCTATCCTTCGCCTGCCTTACATGGCTGCTATTGTCTATGTCTCTCTAATTTATTTGCATTTGTATTTTGTATAGGTGGAGTCAAACAATATGTAGTACCTTTTGTCTAGTTTCTTTCACCTTACTACATTTCCATTTTTTATCCCTTTTTTATGGAAGATTATTAATATATTACTACACACTTGTATCCATAGTTTGCTTTTATTGTATTTTGACTGATATTAACATATTATAACATTAACATATCTTTCTTAAGTTGCAATGAGAAACAGACTTATATATGCAATATTACCCAAACTCATATTTCACGTCAGTCTTCACTATACTATACAGTCCCATGTTATATTTTTCGAGATTTTCTTCTTGTAATATACATGACCTTAGATTTTCTCTTTCAACCACTATCATACCCATTTATTAGCACTTCTAGATACACATTGAAACACTATGATGTGCTTTCACCATTTCTATTCTTTTCCAAAGATTTGTGAACAAACTTTTTATGAATTCTGCACAGATTAAACCTCAGCTTTCCATTCACTAACCTCACTCTTTCTGTTAACTATATTCTAGTTAGCTCCATGAGTTTACAAATATATTTAGTTAATAACAGTGAACATTCAGTGTTTTGTATCTGGCTTTCTTTACTCAACATAATGACATCCAGGTTCATCCATGTTATCAAATGCTTCATGACTTCATTTTTTTCTATAGCTGCATATAATTCCATTGTATGTATACACCACAATTTGCTTATCCATTGTTTATCATTGGTTGATTGAAACATGGATTGTTCCCATGTTTTGGCAATTGTGAATAATGCCACTGTGAACAACATTGTGAAGATGTCTGTTTGCATCACTGCTCTGTTATTCTGGGTATATGCCTAGTACTGGTGTTACTGGGTCACAATGCAAATCTGTATTCAAATTCTTTAGGAGCTGCCAATCATTCCTCCAGAGTGACTGTACCTTTCTACATTCTAATCAACAGAGATTAAATGTTCCTATCACTTCACATCTTCTCCAACACTTGTAGTTTTCCATCTTTTAAAAAAATTATTTATTTATTCCACCCCCCTCATTGTTTGCGCTCACTGTCTGCTCTCTGTGTCTCTTCATTGTGTGCTCTCTGTGTCTCCTCATTCTTTTTTTTTTTTTTAAAGATTTATTTATTTTATTTATTTATCCCCCCCTTGCTGCCCGTGCTGCCATGTCCATTCGCTGCATGTCTTCTCTGTGTCCGCTTATCTCCCCCTTGCTGTGAGGTCTTGCCGCATCAGCCCACGGTGCCGTGCGAGCCGGCCTGCCCTCGCAAGGAGGCGCCGGGAAGCGAACCCGGGGTCTCTCATATGGTAAACGGGTGCTCTATCCATTGCACCACACCCGCTTCCTGCCGTGAGTTTGCTGTATCAGCCCACCGCACCGCTCAGGCCCGCGTGCCCTCACAAGGAGGCCTCGGGACGCGAACCCGGGCCTCCCATATGGTAAACGGGGGCTCCATCCACTGAGCCACACCCGCTTCCCTCCTCATTCTTTTTTGAAAAAATTTTCATGTGGTTTTTACCATTTGTATTTCTTCTTTGGACAAATGTCTACTCAAATCTTATGCCCATTTTTTAATCAGATAATTTGTCTTTTTATTATTGAGTACTAGAATCTCTTTATGTATCATGAACATTAAACTCATCAATATTTGATGTCCAAACATTTTCTCCTATTTAGTTGGCTGCCTTTTCACCCTTTTGACAAAGTCCTTTGAGGTGCAAATGTGCTTAATTTTGAGGAGGTCCCATTTATCTATTTTTTCTTTTGTTGCTAGTGCTTTGGGTATAAGCTTTAAGAAACCCCCACCTGTCACAAGGTCTTGTAGATGTTCCCCTATATTTTCTTCTAACAGTTCTGTGGTCCTGGTTTTCATATTTAGGTATTTGATCCATTTTGAATTGATTTTTGTATAGGAAGTGAGGGAAGGGTTCTCTTTCATTCTTTTGGCTATGGAGTCTAGCTCTCCCAGCACCATTTGTTGAGATTATTTTGTCCCAGTAATACAGATTTCATAGGTTTATCAAAATCAGTTGGCCTTAGAGCTAAGTCTATTTCTGGACTCTCAATTCTATTCCATTGATCAATGTGTCTATCTTTATGCCAATACCTTGCTGTTTTGACCACTGTAACTTTGTAATATGTTTCAAGGTCAGACAGTGAGAGTCCTTCCATATCACTCTTCTTTTTTTAGGATGTTTTTGGCTATTCAGGTGCACTTTCCCTTCCCAATAAAGCTGGTAATTATCTTTACTATTTCTGTGAAGTTGGCTGTTGGAATTTTGATTGGTATTGCATTTAATCTATAAATCAGTTTGGGTAGATTGACCTCTTATCCACATTTAGTCTTTCAATCCATGAACATAGAATGTCTTTCCATTTGTTTAGGTCTTCTTTGATTTTTTTTGAAGTGTTTTGAGAGCACATTTCTCAAAGTAATTTCCAAATTATCAAAGTTTTTCTTTTTTAATTTTACAGACATGGCTGATCCAAAGTTTAGCCTCGGAGGCAGAAGGAGGGTCCCTGTGAATGAATGGTTGGGGAGGTGATGATTGACCAGGAAAAGGTCCTTCCTTGACCCAAGGAAGTCAGGAAATGGTAAGTGAAAGTGTTGGGGAGCTAGTGCAGGAGTGCCAGTTGGGGCTGGAAGAAAGCATGCAGGGGCTCACTAAGAAGACTGGAGTGCAGGGTGAGGGGCTCAGCAAAGGATGATTTATTGGGGAGATTTTAATTTGGATGACAGAAAAAATGATCTACTCAGAAAATGTGGAAGGTCCCAGGTCCCACAACTATGGTGCCCACGATTTACCTTTACATTCAATGTTGGGGCTAGATTCAGTAAGAGAACTTTCTTTTCCTATCTGGAAAACTTTGCATTACCCTGATGAAAACCGGGGCTGGTCTCTGGTCTTCGATTCCACATCTTCAGAATTAGACCAGCTCCAGGTGATGGGTCTGAGCCTGCAGGGAAACTGAGGCCTGCCCACCTCATTTGCTCCCTTGATTGGAGTGGGTGACCCCTTCTCTGAGTTGTGCTCAGAACTTAGTGCTGAAATTCAGCAACTGGGAGAGGTGCGTGAAGATGCTGATGGGGTGGTGGGACGGGTACATCCTTCTACCCATTCATACACATTCTGCATTGAAATGAAAGTATGAAAATGCTGAAAATCAGTGACTGAGAGGGATAGATTTTACACATGGATAGCTTGATTAGAGCAGGACAAGGGTCCTCGAAAAGGTCTCTGGCTAGGAGAGGGAGCATGCGAGGTGGAGCAAGGAGTGGGAACTTCAATTGTCAGAATCCAGAGCCAAGCAGATTCTGTATCTACCAAAAGATGACTAGGCTCCTTGATTCCATTCTGGGTGATCTAGAGTGTACCTACTGCCAGTCTGGTTGGGCCACACTGACTTGGTAAGATACCGAAGGAGGAAACCTGGAGGGCCAAGGAGTTACCCAGAGAAGCAAATACCAGATGAGCCAATTTGAAAGTCTCTCTTCCTCCATGTTTGCAGTTGTTCACTGAAGAGCCAGCTCCAGAATTTCCAGCATGGGGTCACAGCATTCTTCTGGGAGCCTTGGATTTGAATCTGTGTTTGTATAGCACTTCACTTAAGGCCCATAATTTAATTGAGTTATCCAAATAAAAGAGTAGGAGAGTGTTTTGTTTTCTTTTCTGGGAGAAAGTTGGAGCAACTAAAGCATTATTGAGTGATTAGAGAGCACTTTAGATATGATAGTCCTGCATCCTGTCCCAAAGCCTCCCAGGCAATTTTCTTACATCATTCTACATCCTTAGGGTTGATTTTCTTTCCACTTTAATGTCTGTATCCGGGATAGTTTCTGCTTTCTTTCCCATGTGCCACCACAAGCCATGTATATCCCTGCCTCTTCTGCCTTCCCTTTTTGTGTTAGTAACCTTTTCCTACCCAGACCTCCACTGGGAGTTAAGGCCTCAGATATGGTGAAGATAAGTAGGAAAAAAAGCATTCCATTATTCTCATGTTACAGATTTGGGGGTGAAAATAAGAGGAAAAATTATTCAGTAGCTTTTCTGGAACAGAGTCTCTGTATGCCCATGCCAGCTCATGAGTTGGGATGGGATGTGGGGAGGTGGTGGGGAGTTAGGGCTCAAAACTGATCATATAATCCAGATTAAGTTGCATGTGCTCCTAACACCCCTCCTCCTGCCTGCCTTCCCTCCTACCAACTAAGCCAAAATCCTCTATAGTGTCTTTCAGATGACAAAGAAAGTCTCCACGAGGTTACCACCTCGGGTTTAAATCAAGGAAATCACAGGCTTCATCCCAGAGGGTTCCTAAAATTGACCTCTAATAGTAAAAATTGTCATTATAGAGAATTTATTTCCAAGAGGAGAAACTAAGAAAAGAAAGGAGTTTGAAATAGAATGTAGGTTGAGAATGGGAGCTGTTTCTTAATGTATGTAGAATTGCTAATAATGTTTATTGTAAATGTGTGGAAATGAATAGAGTTGATGGTAATACATTATAGTAAGTATAACTAACACTGCTGATTTATAAATGTGATTGTGGCTGAAAGGAGTAGTCTGTGGATGCAATATTTCAATTGAAAGGAAGAAAAAGAATAATCTAGGGACTGTATAACAGTGATTTTGGTGAGGGATGAAGATTATGGTTAATAGTACAGGAATATTCTTTTACAAAGTGTTTAGAATATGGGGATACACAGGAAAATTACAACTAATGTAAGTTATGGGTTGTAGTTAACAGAAATATTGTAATATTTTGCAGCAACGACAAAGAAGATATATCAATTCTAAGGGACAGCAACAAAGGGGTATAATGGGTATGGGATTTTTCCTTTTGAAGTAATGAAAATGTTCTAAAATTGACTGAGGTGAGGACAGCACAACTCTGATGAATATGAGAGTCAGTGAGTGTACACTTTGAATGGCTTGTACAAAGAATGGGACTGTATAACACAATGAACCCTGTGGTGGAAGATGGACTGTGGTTAACAGGACAAATATGAGAACATTCTGTCATGAATTATAAAAAGTATATAATTTTAATACAGGCTTTTAATAACTGGGTGGGTTGGGGGAGAATACAACAAATGTAACATATTGGCTATTGTTAGCAGTAATGTTTTGAGGATGCTTTTTCATAGTTTGTAACAATTGTTTCACATCAATGCAAGTTGTTGGTGATGGGGTAATGTATGGGAGCCCTGTATGATGATATACATGTTTGTTTTGTAAATTCACAACTTTTACTATAATCTTATTGTTTACGTATGTTCATGTATGAATGATAAACTTCAATAAAATACTTAAAAAGAGTTTGAAGTTGAAGAACAAATAATAAAATGATTTCAGTTACATTAAATCACATAAAAATGAATGCAGATTTCTTGTAAAATTTAAAAACAGAAATTTCTTATAAACTGAAAGACCCATATTATTCAAGATAACTTTTGCAGTTTGATTTGTATATTATCAGCTATTTCCTACATATATTAACATATATACATATGATTGATACATATCCTTATTTTTATACAAGTAAAATTTTGATATATCTCTAATAACCTTTGTATTAGTATATAATTATTTTCTTCAGTCAGAGAAACTATGCTTTAACATTTTTGATCCATCATTTTGGGTTCCAGGAAAATTTCCTCTAAGTCAATCCATAGGGGACATAACTAGATAATGGCAGCTTGCCCTTCCAGATCCATTCATCACCCTTCTAGCCCTGCTCTCTGCCCCAGGACCTGACCTCTATGGACTGCACAGGAGGGCTCACTTTGCCCACTAGCTTCTAACAGGGCTCAGCCACTGGAAAGCACCTGTAGCAGGTCAGAGATATGAAGGAGAGTGAGGTAGACAATGTTTTCCTCTATCTCTGTCTCATTTGGGTCTCAGTTTGACTGAATTACTTTATTAAAGCCAAAAGTCTTGTGGGGTGGCCCACAATGCTACTCATTGTCTTGTCATTTCTGACCTGGGGGAAGTAATGCTCCCTTCTGGTGCCAGCTCTGGAGTGCTCCCTATACTTTCTTGGTTTCCTTTAACCTGCCCAGGCTGTTCTAAATAGCTACTTTATTAAACTTTTCTCAATTATCCCCTCAAATTGGGCATCTCTTTTATAATGCAACACTGACTGACAATCCTATTTACAAGTGAAAAGGTAGCTGTGAATCATATACTCAAAATCATTAAAATGTAAAATAGTTAATCCTGGGGTGCTCAGTAAGTTATGTTTAGCAATAGAGGCCAGCAAAGTAGACTGAGAATACATGTGCACTTAAGTAAATATTTTATAGACCTCAAAACATTTGCCTGTAGTTTGATAGAAGTGCTTCTTGAAAGTGTACTATATTATATTATTGTCTTGACTAGAAAAAGCTCATTTAAAATTAGTGAAAATAACTTAGGCTTACATTAAAGAGATTACATTTTAAAATGCGATATGAGAAGCAGTTTTAATCTCAGTTATCTCCCAGAAATCGACTTTACACCTCCTGCTGCCTCTTTCTGGATCCCACAACCCAGCAGCTCCTCATCTTCAGCTTTGTTCAGTGTTTTATATGTGTGTTCTCTTTCCAGTAGACAAAACTGTTTTTCTTGGTTTTTAGTCCACATATGTCCTTTACATTTTCTCTTTTTACATTTTATCTTTCATGCAAAATTGTTGGAACAGAAGGATCTGTGTAAAAGCATGAATGGACTCTGCCATTTTACTTGTTTTTGTATTCATTTGAAAGTTTTGTATTTTTTACATCATTTACAGTCAAGTTCCATAAATACTTCTGTGAAGTAACCATTGTTTTCACAAATATACACACACACAACACACACACACTCACATATATTTCAAACCTTTAACAATGTCTACTTCTTAGAATGGGATTACAAGGACTTTTAATATGTGTTAAAAATCTTCTCAAGGTAATATATTTCTTTTTATTTCTAAGGGCTGCATAGTTTCTATCAAGAAGATCATTTATTTTTTACCACTCATTACTAAAGAGCACAGTTTTTTTCTAACACAAGTTTTTGCTTCTAGGAAGGATTCTGTAGGAAAATTCTTAGAAGTGGAATTCCTGGGTCAAAAAGGTGTTTACATTTAGAATGTTAATGCTATATTGCATTTCCAAGGATGAATTCAAGTTCATTCCCACCAGCAGCATTTGGGAAGCTTTTTTACCAACTTGAATTATGAAAATACTTAACATTTTCTAATATTTCAGTCAAACTTTTAGCTCACTGTTTTAATTTGCAGTTCTGACATTAGTGAGGCCAAGCTTATCTTTGCTTTTGCTTTGAAGAAACTCATCATGTTTATTGAAATTGCACTTTGTCAACAATACTAAACATTTCCATGATTTTTCTTTGGTTTTCAACTTAATTTATGTTGAGTACTTTTTGGGTGAAGGCACAATATATTTAACTTTTTATATATTAAGTGTGTCAGGCTTTTTTTCTTCATAGTTTCTGAGTTTAAACTCAACTTTACATCTGGAGCACTGAGGACAGAAGTTGGGGAAATCCAAAATTTAGTAAAATGTTCTAAGAATAAGGAAAAATATCATTTGCTTTGCATTCAAATGTTCTTTCTGTCAGGCACACGGCCTTCTGTACATTATACTTTACCTTGTTTAGTTACACATGAAGTAAGATGTTGGGGGGAAAGGGATTGGATTAAAAACCACATTTGTTTAAATTTAATGCCCTCACCCTGAATCACAACAGTGCCTTCTGCCAAATTCTCCATTGCAAAACACTCTTTATTCCCTTTATTTAAAGAAAAAATTCACCAATATAATCAAAGCTGCAGGTTTTTTGAAGCAGAAATTCCTGGAGCAGGGACCTCTCAATGAGGGGTTGCAAGAATGCACTGGGCTTCTAGGTTAGCTGGGTCACATAAAGGAATTTAAGGACATACCATAGCATAGGCAAGAGAGTACAGAGTTTATTAGGAAAGAAGAAAAGAGATGGTACACACCTGAGACAGGGGTGTGAGCATGCTACAGGTAAGACACAACTTGAGGCTCAGGGTAGGCCTTTTTAAAGCATTCCTCATCCCGTTTCCCCATATTAAGAAGGAATCTCAGCTATTTGCTGTCATGATTGGTTGCCTTTCTACTGTCACCTGTTATCTTTCAGGGAACCAATGGGTAGGCTTTTCTGTTTGGAGTTATCCAGGGCTTCTTTTGAGGGAGTTTCAAATGGGACCTCAGAACCATGGTCTTGGGGGGCATTTTGGCTGTCATGGTTACAGCTTTGTTCTCAAGGAGCTGCCTCCTCTCAGGGGGTTTCTAGTGGGGTCTCATGGCTCTGTTCTGACCAGCAGCCTTCCTTCATTTCCTATACTAAACTGCCTCAGGGAGGAAGTGAGAGTAAGAGTTTTAATAGCCATCTTGATCACAGCTGCTTATAAAGGCATTTAGTGGGTCATGGAAGTTCCTTAGTATGTAGGAAGGCCTTACAAACAGGTCTTGCAATGCAGGAAACAGATAAACATTGATTAAGGTGGTATGCTCATCTATGCATATAAACTATAGCTACTGGAGAGAAACTAGTTTATCACCAGAGTTGCTTAACTGAAACTTTAGTTTTCCTCTCCCATTCCCTTTGTCTTTAAAACAATGTAATAGGCAACTGTAAACTCTCCACCCAAACCAAAAAGTAGATTCTTCACATTAACTATTAGCAATCACAATTTCCAAGACACATGTTATCCAATCCCTATGTTTAATTTGTCATTTCTGTCCCTTTTACATCCTTTTTCTTCTTTCCTCATCCCAGTCTGTTCTTATTATCCTCTTCAATTGTAATCCCAAATGGCTTTGTCTTTGCATTACTTTCCTCACTGTCAGCAAAGAATGAAGTTGGAACATTGGAATTTAAATTTAAATTTCCTTAAATTTTAATTTCCCTTAAAAGGTTTATTACAATGTAGATTCAGTACACAATCCCAGGTATTCTGAGTCAATAAATCTGGGGAGGGCAGAGATATTTGTATTTCTAATAGACAACCAGATTGTGCTAATGTTATAGACCATTTCAGTAGCATTAATATAAAACATATAGGCTAGATGATTCTTAATTCTATAATTTTTCATATGTGTTCCATTAATTTTAACAGTTGTCTTTTGGATTAATTTTCTCAAAGCTGTCATGACCAGACATATATTTTATGCTAAGGTTATGACTCTTAATCTCCTCTCAATTAACATAACTTAATTCTTCCAGAATTTTTCTGGGTAGTCTTTAAAGAGAGGCCAAGATAGATGAACTACTAGAGCTACACTGAACTTTATTTGCTTAATTTTTGCCTGGGATCATAATTCCTTCAATGTAAGAAGCCAATAATTGTAAGATGTCCCAAAGAAAGAAAATGGCTGCTAATTAAACTATGACACAATGCTAAGAAACAACCAATTTCAAGATATAATACACCTTTTCAGAAATGTTAAAATGAGAATCATCTTAGCATTGACTAAATTTAGATATATCTTTGCCCACTCTTTTATTTTAACCCGTGTCATTTTATTTTATTTATCAAGTGAAAATAGCATAGATATTAGAGCTTAGAACTGTATTTTTAAACCAAAAAATATGATTGCATTTGTCTGTTCACAGAATAGTTCAATACATTGAAATCATTGTTTAAGTAAGAAAATCATCTTCCCCGTTCTTCCAGATTCCACAAAGGTTCAATTTTAGTTTAAATATTTTTAGATTCTTTCCTTATCTTTTCATTCTCTCCATAGAGATTGAGTGAATTATCTGATTGTAGAGTTTGGGAGCTCTAGTTATGAAAAGTTCAGCACCTCCCATTCTATCCTCTTTTCTAAAAGCCAACTTAAGTATACTTTCTAGTGGGCTTGCCTTTCCATGTTCTACATTTCCTATATGTACCAGTCTCATTTGGGGGGGTTTGAGATTGTATAACTTTGCCCATGGGTACACTGGTAAAAGTAAATTTGTCATTCCTTTTTTTAAAATTTATTTTATTTTTTATTTCTTCTCCCCCATGGTTTTCACTGGCTGTCTGCTCTCTGTGTCTATTCATTGTGTGCTTGTTTTCTTCTTATTATTTTTTTTAATTTTTAGGAGGCACTGGGAACTGAACCTAAGATCTCCCATGTGGGTGGGAGTTGCTAAATGGCTTGAGCCAACTCCATTCCCACTTTTTGTGTCTCTCATTATGTTTTTTTATTGTGTCTCTTCACTGCATCATCTCATTGCATTCTCTTGTTGTGTCAGCTCACCACACCAGCCCATCATGTTAGCTTGCTGTCTTGCTAGTTCTCTTTAGGAGGCACTGGGGAACCAAACCTGGGACTTTCCATGTGGTAGGTAGGCACCCAACTGTGGGAACCACATCCACTTCCTGACACTCATTTTTAACATATCCATTCTTGGAGTAAATATCAGGTCAATCCTGCAATCTAGTTTTGAGTATGTGTGTATGATTTTCCTGTATCCCATCTTTCCAACTTTCCAATTCCAGGTAACCAACCCAAATTCTGAGTTGATTATTCCATTATTTACCTTATAGTTTAGCTTTAATTTCTCAATACATATATGATAATTGTATGATTGCACAGTTTAGAAGCATGTGCATATTTTTCTTTGTAGGGTTAGTTATCAGTATGGTTTGTTTACTTTTGGATTTTCTTTTGGTGTGTTTTGCTAAGATTGATGTATTCTGTTTTGGTTCTATTTGCATTTCAGAATTTTATTTTATTCTTTTCAAATATTTTATTAAATTTGATTATTTATTTTTACTGATATACTTGAATTTGTCACCACTCAACTTTATGATATGTGGCTTGTGTCCATCACAGCCCATTTTAATATTGTTATCCTTTGCAATTTTGAGAAATGCAAGGTTAAATAATTTTAGCCTTGTTCAAATTATTTTACATATTATTGCTTTGCATATCCTTTACATGAAATGTTCTTCTTAAATTTCAGATACATGTATACACACACAAGTTTCATTTATTTAATTTACATTGTATTCCTATATATTTATAAGGTGTTATTTTCAGTACATTTTATACTTCTTTTAAAGTATCTTTGTTTTTTAGGATAGAATTTGGAGGTATTTTAAACTCATGAATGTTACTTACAGTCATAGAACTGCCCAGTTTATCAACTTTTGATTTCTTTGGTGGTAACATTGCAGGATTCTGAGCACAGTGTGGATTACATGTTCTTATATTAGAGAGGTGGGGGGTGGGTAGTTTGCACAGGTCATCAGTCCTGCAGATTACTTATTCTTTGGGTCACAGGGTTTAGCACCATATGGGGTTCTTAACCCTTTTGTTCCACAGGCCCCTTTGCCAGTCAGATGAAAATCACAGACCCGTTACTAAGTCCACACTA